>VOPJ01002370.1:30168-45316 GCA_014673585.1 Semibalanus balanoides
TTTTGTAGAACAAAGGTGCAGTTTCAATCACAAACTCAAATAAAGAAAATTAAACTGCATTTAATTTGGAACTGGTTTTGTATCTTTTCATCTAAACAGTGGCACCGCACGTTTGACCATCGTAGCACGGAAACACTGCTAAATACAGCGCACACCTGGTATAGGATATGTTTCTTCGTCGTGACGTTGATAGAGCTTGGTCACAATCACGATAGATAAAATACTCGTGGTCACAATGTTGTAATGCTTTTTTGAGGTAAATGCTATTATTCATGAAATATTACTAGGCGCCACAGTTCACAGAGTATATAACGTTCAGTGTTTTTGGCATCGGGATAGTTAACGGTGAACGGTGATTCATTGTTTTTTTAGCAAAACGCGTCATTATAGATGTATGATGTCGACTCAGCTCCCCTGAAGTTCAGCAGAGAAAGAATCGGCCAGGGGTCGAAAAGGGAAAAGTGGTCACAGCGAAATTCCGGATAAAGGCGGTCACCGGCATTGACGCATCAAAACGGGTGGCGATATATCGGGGATAGATTCCGATACCTATATCAGGTGAGCGGTTGGCGATATATGGCGATAATTGGAATCCTGTTGGCGATATAACGGATGGCGACCACAGCGATATATCGCTTTTTTTGCTATAATTTTTGCTACCTCAGGTCCGCCAAAAAGTTCCCCCCCCCCAACTTAAAAGTACTTCCCGCGCCCCTGACTGTACGCTTCTATTGGAGTCCCTCATGGAGTGCCGTGTGTCCAGGGTAGTTTCTAACGGAGTGTCGTGTGTCCAGGGGAGTCTCTTATGATGTATCATGTGCCCAGGGGAGTCTATTTGAATGTCGTGTGTCAAAGGGAGTTTCTAACGGAGTGCCGTATGTCCAGGATAATTGAAGTGCCATGTGTCCAGAGTAATCTCCAATGGAGTGCCGTGTGTCCAGGGAAGTTCATTTATTAAGGGCTTGTCCACAAGTGGCTCTTACGGCCCAGTCAATACATGCAGGTAATCACAACACACACAAACACACACACACACACACACACATACACACACACACACACACACACATACACACACACCAAATAATATGTTTACACGGCACATTGTATGTCATTTTGAAAAGTGCTGTCGCGGGTCGCCATTGCAGCCGGGACGCAGAGTCCATCACATTCCGCGGCAGCGCGTTCTAGGACACGGCGGCCCTATAGGGGAAGAGCCGCCGTGCAACAGCCAGGCGAAAACGGGGCAGCTCCATCACAGCCGTGCCCGCGGCGGTGTCGTGCGTCAACCGCTCGGACACGGCGCTTCGCGGGCGAAACATTGCCCGCAACGAGTCAGGGGCAGATGAGACGTGAAGAGCGCGATGCACGTTCACTGCGTCACGTCACGCGATCACGTCCCTGATACTGGACCAGCCGAGCGCCGAGGGAGTCACTAATTGAGTGCCGTGTGTCCAGGGGTAGGGTAGTCACTAGTTGAGTGCCGTGTGGACTGTGGACAGGGTAATATGCCTATCTAACGGAGTGCCTTTTGTCCAGGGGAGTCTCTAATGGAGTGCCCTGTGCACAGGTGGGTCTCTAATGGAGCGCTGTGTGTTCGTATCACAATCTCCGTGCGTGAATAGCTTATTGGGCATACAAAATTACACATTAAGTTACACAATTTGACGAATTTATAAGTAGAATCACATGAAATATATTTATTTTGCAATATTGGGCAGCTTCCGCTACTCCGTTACTCCGTTACTAACGTAACTGCTTTTTAAGTAATGAAGTAACGATCTCGTTACTTTTCAAAACTGGTACCGGACCTAGTAACTTGTGTTACTTTATAATCAAGTCCATTACTTTTGTGTTGAGATAGTGGGCCGGCGTGAAGAGAACGGACACTTCTAGCGGGAAAAATAGAGGTAACATATAAAAAGCGATATATTACCAAAACAATCTCATCTTAGGTCATCTTAGGTCAGTGACCTCGGTTGACCTGTGTAAGAACACAATCCCAGTGGAACATAATTATGTAAAATGAATGTCAATTTATAAATCAGCGTCACAAAATGCTTAAGGAAGCAAAACTAAGCCATCGCAGGTCATCGACAGGCACAGTCTTAGTTGAAATAATAAATGTCACCTATTAACATGCGTCCTGGAGGGCCTCTGATAATTACACGCCCTGGAGAGAGAGCGGATCTCGCTCCCCCCTCCCTGTGATCCCGAAAACCACGCAACGTAGCGACAAGCGGAAACGGAGTTAGCTCAAAACAAGTTCTATCGAAAGTACTTCAGTCTTCTTTAAGTCAGGTCAATATTAAGGTCACCGGAGGTCATCGAAGGTAAGGCTTTTAAGATTTAGGACCTCGCTCCAGACACCCCCCCCCCCTCCAATTATCCTGGACACTATTTTTTTTCAAATATGGTTTATTCATACATCCAGGGTAGAGATAACGAAGACACGTCCGCATGCGCGAATGCGAACAAACGAAACACGTGTCAACCGCACGCAGATGGCGCAATACTCGTATTTCACAATGTAGAACATACACAAAGCATTTCACAGATACATCGCAAGAAGGGACGCTACGTCAGCAAATTTGTAGTGGCAGAGACTTAAAGACACGCCATTCCAGCGGGTCGAAGTCCCGCCATCAGCTTATCGTTACAACCCTTGTGCTCGCCCACTGTCTTCCCTCTTCTTCCTTCTTCTTTACACCCGACCCGGGCGTCCCCCGGTGGTGTGTGCCGTGTGGTGTGTGTGTGTGTGTGTGTGTGTGTGTTGTGTTGTGGTGTGTGTGTGTGTGGTGTGTGTGTGTGGTGTGTGTGTGTGTGTGTGTGTGTGTGTGAGTGTGGTGTGAGTGTGTGTGTGTGTGTGTGTGTGTGTGTGTGTGTGTGGTGTTGTGTGTGTTGTGTGTGTGTGTGTGTGTAGGTGTGTGTGTGTGTGTGGTGTGGTGTGTGTGTGTGTGTGTGTGCGTGTGTGTGTGTGTGAGTGTTGTGTGAGTGTGGTGTGTGTGTGTGTGTGTGTGTGTGTGTGTGTGGTGTGTGTGTGTGTGTTGTGTGAGTGTGTGTGAGTGTGTGTGTGTGTGTGTGTGTGTGTGTGTGTGTGTGTGTGTGTGTGTGTGTGTGTGTGTGTGTGTGTGCCGTTAAGGAGCGCCGCAACTCCGTTTTAGTAAGTTACTTGCTTTAAAGACTCTTTTAACTCAATCAATTAGCTTTTTAAGTTCACCCCATTTTTGCTCGAAAGTGCATTCCTTGTGCTTTGACCTTGCGATCTTATACTCTTTACATGCCTCGAGTTTGAGGCTTTGAATCATCTTTTCCAAACATGGTTGAGACGCGTTCATGCGGGCCTTATGTATAAGAATGCCTTTTGATTAATGTTACTACGAGAACGTTGATATTTGACAGATCAGTAAGTAAAAACTTTGTTTACATCAATGTTAGGTCTGATATTATATTTAATCTTTTTAAAATGTGAAAGTTAATTTCTTTAATTGAATATCTTGGTTTTAGGACACTGATCATCTGTAACCAGAATAGAGGAATATTGTTTCTACGCTGTCCTTAAAAAGAGCAATTTTTTTATTGTGATACATTTATAATGAATAGATATTGATTTGTTGCAATACAATTCCTATTAAAACTATTTTTTAGTGAAGATAAATCAAAAAGTTGACAGAGTTGCTGTAGCAACCCTCTGTGCGGTCCCTTCCGTATATTTACCATATCGAGGCTATCCATTTTCCCTCAAGACGCTGGTTCGATGAATGTTTATTATCAGCTACTTTTGGGCAACAAATGTGTTTATAAGATGCCTCGAAAATTGCCTATGATTCAACACTAAAATTTATCTTATATGGAATGTTAGGTCCTTTTTAATCCAATCCACGTCTATTTTTTTGCTGCAGATTTGGGAGGCTGCGAACTAAGGACGCATAACATAGGAATGTCATATATATTCCATAAACTGTTTCAAGGTCCTGCTTGGTGTAGATGACACCTGTATTCGGATTATATAAATATCCTATAAATCTAAGATCCTGGACACTATGGAGAGATATCCTATCTGTCCTATCCTGGACAGATAGGAGAAAACGAGAAAAGAATCCAAACTTGGAATTTGAAGTCAAATTCATGCATTCAAATTTGAGCTCAGGTCAATTGTAAGGGCTCCAGAGGTCATCGAAGGTAAAAATGTTATTTTTTGCAAATTTATTTGTAACTAACTAATAAATATAAAGCAGTAAGTTTGGCGTAAATATGTTTGTCTCGTTCAGGTTCTTCGAATCATATTCCTTTTTATCAGATAAGGTCAACTGAAAAATTTGACCAAAGGTCAAGGTCAAGTGGTGACCCAAGTAGGTTGTGTTGCACATTTTTAGTGATGCCTCGACGAGACAAACACATTGGTTCCGCTTTCACCTCTCTACCTTCATTCTGTCGAGAGTTATTGACAAACAAGCATTGGTGGCTTCCGAAATTGACCCTGACACCGATATCAAGAAATCCGAGATAAATAATTTGTAGGTATCTATGACCTTATGACATCCTGCAAGTCTGAAACCGAGCGTTCCAAAACTGTGTTTGTACGACCAAAAACGTTTTGGAGGTGAGGTCATCACGTGACCTGGTCTGGTGACCTGACCTGAGTTAGCCCGAGGCCAAGAACTTTATATAATGTGGGTAGTTAATTTCCAAACCAGTATGCAAAAAACGGCGATGCTGCCAGCCACCATTTTTCTCTATCCTCGAAAAACCGGAGGGGTGGACGGATGCCCCCCCCCCCTCCAGGGCGCATGTTAACACCTTGACCTGTTTATATGTTCCTGAACAGCAAACACTCAGAACATGCACAAGTTCCAAACATCGAAACTACGGGGACGCCAGTTGCTTCTGACGTGACGTTGTGAAACAGATCATAGCTCACGGGTCATGGGCAGTAGAGGTTTGCAATTTTAGAGTACCTACGTGTCCCATTATTTTAAAATTTGGTACTGAACGTTTCATCGCAATCGATTGATAAATGTATGCCAGTTGTTCCTGAAAAAAGAGGGGTGGGTCCGTAGGGATGACATCCATCCCCTGCACTGTCGACTGCTAAACTTAGGTAACGGATTATTGAGTAACGGACTAAAGTAACTTCCGTTAAATTTGTCGACAAGTAACGGAGTAACGAGTAACGGACCTACATTTATGAGTAACGGAGTAAAGGGTAACGGAACTAAATTTTTGGTAACGATGCCCACCACTGTAATCTTTTGATGACATATACCTAATTAATCGCTCATTACATTTTGATGGTCAAAAGTTAGAATTTTAAATGTGCTAGGGGGTCACCAAAAAGTTTGGGAATTTACAAAATGATAAAATATCAAAATGTTGGCAAAACCGGAAATAAAACAATACCATCTTGTATAATGGCTCTTTACCATTCCAACGATTTACCTGTAACAAATTTAGAGTGCGACATAAACTCCCGGCGATAAAGGCAAACAAAGATTGACGTGTACCGTGACTGCAATAAATTGAAACTTAAACAACCGGCTCTTGTAAGAGATGCAAAACCGTGATCTGAATTTAACTTTATCATTGACGGCGATCATTGACGGATCTAGGATTTAGTTTTTGGCGCCATGGGGGCATCATCCCGAAAAAGTTCATCAAAATATAAAAAAAAAACATCATCGAGGATTTTCGCTTCCTTGTGCAATTGCTAGACGTTTTAAAAATAAACTTTCATTTAGTTAAAGTTTGTGTAGATTTCCTCTTACATCAGGATTCAGGAAATGTGTAAAATTGGCCGATTCAGGCGTTTTTTGCGCGGGGCATTTGCCCCTGATGCCCCCTTATGTTCCGCCAGTAGTGCGATGCAAGACGGCAGTAGATTCAGAAGATTTGAGCGACAACACGTGGCGACGAGGCGACGGCAACAGAACACCTGGCCTTGAAACGCAATAACAAAACCAAGTCGGCTCAGTGAAAAGTGGCAATCCTGACGTAAGCAGATACTCGTGAAGGATCCAGGATGAGAGAAACCAAGTGAAGGGAAATTTACTGGTAGGGAAGGGAGGATACAATAAAGCATGGGACGGTGAAAAAAATGCAAAATATGAGGTACCTATCACAGCAGTGACTTTGAAAAAATGTCTGAGGCAATATCTCCTGAACCACTGCTTAGCTCGCCGTAAAAATCGCACGCACAGCTCGTCTCAGCTCGCCAGATATCCAAAATACCAATTTTGGTCCAAATCAGTGACATGTGGTGTGGATGTCAACCTTTGATTGATTTCTCGTGGAATGCCCCAACCAGGGATGGAACTATACGAAATCGCTTAGGGGGCCCTAATGTCAATTTCATAGATTTTAACTCAGTTCTTACCATGCAACGCCGTAGGTCTAATGTTAAAATTGGAAATCATTTGGGGGTGGCTCAGGCCCTCCCCAAGAGATATAAAGTTTCACCCCTGGCCCCAACTAATAAATGTCTACCTGTAGTTTCGGACAGTTAAGTTGTAGTATCAGTGATTCAGCCCGCTCAGTTCAGTTCAGTTTATACTGAGGTGTGGTGCGGCGGAGTTTCTTTACCTCATTAATAGGATTGTCCGCCAGTGGCCTCCACCAGATACTTTTCCAACACCTGTCGAACACGCTCTGCAAATACTTTTAAAGCCAGGTGTCCTTAGTGGAACATTTGCTGTCAACTATTTGCTGCGATGAAGTGGGTGTGGAATCGGGTTTGAGTCTTTAACTGCGAACTATAAGTCCGTGATTACTGCGCCAGTCGCTTGAAAAATAAGGGAAGTATGAGCAAAAATAACGCTGTGGTCACAGCAGTAAGCATCGAAACCAACGAAGCAAGCCTGTTTCTGATGAAACCACATATGTGCGTGGAGCCAAAAAATAGATTCCGGGATCCAGCCACAAGGATTTGGATCACGGATCTAAGGAGATCATGAATCCGTACCGAAAATTTGGAGTCCAATGAGAACCGAGACAATACATTCCTTTCCGGGGATTGAGCAATTCAATGATCTCACCGAGTTTTGTATATCGAAAATACATAGGAGTTAGGACCGTTAGGTCCGAGGTATTTTCGATAAAAAACGAGCTGACCTTAAATTGCCAGCCCAAGGGAGGGAAGATATTTCCCATGCATGCTATTTACGGTATATGACGTCATACATTTACATCATACACATTTAGGCTTAGCAGAGGGTGGGACAAAAGAGGGGTTTACATGTTTTCCCATACATGCAGCATTGCACGTCTAAATGGGGAAAGCCAGGCATTAAAATAGTACGTGCATTATACCACACTTTTGGAGTATGGGAGGAAGAGTGTTTACAATTTTCAAAAAGTGTGTTATTATGTGTGTTATTACACGGGGCCGGGAAAATAATTATTTGGGACCGAGGTCTGAGCTGAATATTCTGCCAGAGACCGAAGGTCGAGGGCGGAAATTCAAGCACGGACCGAGGTCCCAAATAATTATTCCGGCCCAAGTGTGGTATGGAATTTACCATATGCCGCTGAAATGGACCAAATGAAGACATATTTTCCACCATGCTTGGGTTTCAACCTCGGCGACGAAGTTGAATAAAGAAAATCAGAGAGTTCATACAGTCACTATTTTATAATTTATACACTCTTTTCACTCTTTTCCAACTCAGTTCATTAAGTCACTTTTTCACTCTTTATACTATTTGCACGAGATATCGGAAAACATTTCGGCCCGGGGCAGAAATGTTTTCCCAGATCAAATAACATTGAGCTAAAATGTTATACCGCCCTCATGTGCTAACGTTAAAGGGATATCTCGGCATATGGTAAAATTTATTAATATGTTTTACCATATGCCAAGATATTTCCTTTTAACGTTAGCACGCAAGGGTGGTATAACATTTCAGCTCAATGTTATTCGATCTGGGAAAACATTTCCTACATGCCGGGTTATGCTTTAAGTATAGCACGATCCGGGGCAGGAAAATGTCGGGACAGAAATTGTTCGACACGAATTCCCATGTTATTTGATAGGCCGGGCAAGAAACAAATTTCTTGACCGGCTTTCCTGCGCGCCTTAAACTGAATAAGTTACTCTAATATACTAATAATGAATAGGCTCGTTGCTATACTTAAAACCATATCCGGCATGTAGGAAAAATCTTACTGACTAAGCTGACGAAATTATCTTGGAAACTCAGTTTGCAAAATTTAGCTCTGGTCCTCGTGCTTTTAGCTCTGGTCCTCGTAATTTTGCAAACCTCGTTTCCAGATAATTTCGACGGCCCGGTCAGTAATATATAGTGCCAGCCTCGGTAGGAATGCATTTACCTGCTGTTGGTATAGGGATCCACCGGTTCCTCTGATCCGCCATCATATTATGCTGAGAGCTCCACAGGGCGTATCAAAAAGCATAGTTTCGGAAACTTATTTTAAGAGATCGTCAATAATGTTCTGTGTATTTTAAATGTAACGGATATAATCGTACATCTGTTGTAAGTTTCACAAATGAAATTAAATCTAACTTACTTTTTAATGAAAAACTGTCTGTCTGTCTGTCTATCTGTCCATACCCAATTTTGTCCTTATATATTTCAAAAATACGAAATGTTATGTAGTTTCGACACTTAGCATATACTAAATATCTAGAAATTCATTTGCAGAGCGCATGTCAAACTGGTGTGTGGGTGGGTCAGTGTGTGTGTGTGTGTGTGTGTGTGTGTGTGTGTGTGTGTGTGTTTGTGTGTGTATATTAATGTGTTCCCTACATTTCCCAACATCAAGCTGTCTTCCTACAAGTTAAGATAAAGTCTGTGTATATAAAAAATAGCACGCCACCATTTTTCAACTATAATACCGAGATCTGATAAGCGGGACTTCAACTAACTTCAACTTCATCGAATATGCTATAAGTGGCGCTGGTGTGCGCATCGGCTTCAGCAATATCCTATATAGGTGACGCTGGTGTGCATATTGACCGCAATCAGCGACACCATCCATGGGACTCGGGTGTATGACGGGTACAAAAATGTATTATAGATGCGACGGGTGCAGAAGCGTAGGAACGTGACGAAAAGTGAGAGGACCAGCGAAACTTCGACCTCGTCTTAAGGGGAACCCAATCCCCCTACGGAAATTCATATGCATATTTGAGCTCCTTTTTTTTCGTCTTTGAAAATATGTTGTGCTTTTGAGTTTGTTAAACGAAATGAAATTGATGATTTTAGCACACACAAAAAAGGACAGAAAGTGAGGAGCACCATGGCCCCCGCGGCCCCCGCGGCCGGCGGGCCCCCATATCCATGGGCCGCGGAGGGTCCGCGGCCCCCCGCGGCCCCTCGCCTATGGACGGGTGTGTCGCGGGTAGTATGGTTTATTGATCTCCCAATTGCCTATCACTGGCCACTCATTATCTGTATCTCAATCAAATCCACCACTCAATCTGTAATCACCCAGCGGAGCGGACGGGTTAGCACTAGTTTGTACTTATAATGTAATGATAAAATGCTGTGCAACTTGAACGCGTGATCTTATCAGAAGCAGGAGCCTGCAAGATCGTAGATCTCCACTGAATGGACTTCTGCCGGAGCTCTGCATAAGTGCATATTCTGAGTTCTGTAGAATCCGATATTTGTTACTATGGCTTATCTAGAGATGCACTGTTGCATTTTGTCGTAAAATTTGCTAGAAACAAATAGATCCTTCATTAGATTCATATTTTATACTCATGTCCCTCGTACACAAAATATGTTTTCGTCCAACAACAGCAAGGTTTTCACCTGTTTATAAGCAATTTTCCAAATGTATTTCTAACCGAGCCTACTAGTATGAGTGGCTCATGTGGAGCGAGTTATTCACCCTACCACCAGGCCAGAGATGACCTCTTATGTCTGCCGGTGCAGAGCAGCGAACGGGCGAACTTTCCCCGCTACGCTCAAGGGAAGGCCCAGCTGTCGCGTGAATGCAGCGCTTACATCTCATTAGCCCTGTACATCATCACAGACATCACTTCCGGAGAGTATTGAGTAACAGCTCGCGGCACGGCGGCAGTGAAAGGTTCGATGAACTGGCGAGCTATCTCTCTCAGCTGGCCTCCACTTGGCGGGACGTGGCTGGGCCGGCGCCGGCGCAGGTGTGTCAGAAAATGAACTGGCGAGTATCTCTCTCGTTGGCCTGCACCTGGCCGGGACGTGGCTGGCCGGCGCCGGCGGCAGGTGTAGGTCAGATGAACTGGCGAGCTATCTCTCAGCTGGCCTGCACCTGGCCGGGACGTGGCTGGGCGCGCCGGGAGGCCGGCGGGTTGCAGCGCAGACGGGGCGGCGCCTCTTCATCGTCATGCGTACCGCTGCCAATGCGCTGGAGGTGCTGATCAATCAATGCGATCCTCAACAGGAGAGGCGACACCAGGCAGAGCGGCACCAGCACTCGGCGGCACCACTGCCAGCGGTGCCGCTGTATTCTCCCTGTCTGAGCCTGTTGTGGTATTTTCTCGAACTCTGCGTCGTGCTTGTTCCGATTAGTCGGAACAGGGATGGGCAGATCGACGTCATACTTGATGATGAATCCAGCCCCGGCGCCCGAGGCAGGCTTCTCCAGGTGTTAACGGTGTGCCCAGACCCGGCGCCCCGAAGCTCCCCACGTGTTGACGGCCGGTGTGTGTCAGCCCCGTGTCAGCACAGGTGGCAGTGCTCAAATGAAAATGATGGCCCAGATACCATCAGCTGACATGGGGCGGACACGGCGGCGGCGTCAGTGATGTCAGTGGCGTCAGTGGCGTCAGTTGCATCATAAGTCATTTTATTCAGATACATCCACGTTGTGGTATTTACGTATCCAGTGAGACATGAGACAAAAGCAGTGTTGACACGATGGAAGGCATACGATCGCGGTCAGTAAAAGAAAATGAAGAAAACAACAAGCAAGCAAACAACAACAAACAAAACACGCATGGTATAAGGCAGACCTCAGTGACGTCAGTTGACGTCAATGCGTCAGTGCGTTCAAGTCAGTGGTCAGTGCGTCGTGGCGTCAGTGGACCAGTCAGTGGCTCAGTGGCGTCAGTGCGTCAGTGGCGTCCGTGGTGTTCAGGGCGTTCAGTGGCCGTCATGGCGTCAGTGGCGTCCGTGGGCGTCAGTGGCGTCAGTAGGCGCAGTGGTGTCAGATGGCGTCAGTGGCGTCCAGTGCGTCAGTAGGCGTAGTGGCGTCAGGTGGCGTCAGTGGCGCAGTTGGCGTCAAGTGGCGTCAGTGCGTCAGTGGTCAGAGTGGAGGTCAGTGGTGTCATGGTGTCAGTAGTGTCGTGGTGTTAGTGGTTCAGTTGCGTCAGTACGGCGAGGTCAGTGTTGCGCGTCAGTGGTATGTTCAGTGCGTCGTGGTGTCAGTGATGTCCAAGTGGTTCAGTGATGCAGTGATGTCAGTGTTGGTCATGGTTAGTCAGTGGTATCAAGTAGGTGTCAGTAGTTCAGTGGTAGTTGTTTCAGTGGCGTCAGTGACGGTACGTAGCGTCAGTAGCGCGTTGGATGTCAGTTAAAGGTGTTCAGTGGTGTCAAAACGTGGTGTCAGTGGTGTCAGTTGGCGTCAGTATCGTCAGTGGCGTCAAGTGGTAGGTGTCAGTGGTGTCAGTGGTCGTCGTGGTGTCAGTGCGTCGTATGGTTCATTGTGATTTCAGTGGCTGTCAGTGTGTCTAGTGGGTCAGTGGCCATGGGTCGTCAGTGTGGCAGTCAGTGTCGTAGGTATGTCACGTGGTGTCCAGTTGGTGTCAAGTGGTGTCTAGTGTGTTCGTAGGCGTCAGTGGTGTCAGTGGTGTCAGTGGTGTCAGTGATGTCAGTCGTGAGTCCGTGGTGTCAGTGGTGTCAGTGGTGTTCAGGGTGTCCAGTGGCGTCAGTGGTGTCAGTCAGTGTCAGTGTGTCTAGTGGTGTCAGTAGGAAGTCAGTGGTCAAGTATGTCAGTGGTGTCAGTGATGCAGTGCGGCAGTGCGTCAGTTGTAAGCGTGCTTTTCATACCCGTTTTGTCTTGGCCCCTGTAAACGCTGGAGGGGCCCTTTCAACGTCGGGAAGGGGGCTTTTCTAGGTGCTGCCCCGACGAAATCATTGCTACGTGCCTGACAGAATCTGCCCCCGAATGTTCTTAATAACTTGAAAACGATGTCATATGTCATATCAATGCATCTCTCTTATGGCTCAAACGATGTCGATGTCATATCGACGTCAATCTTTCAGAACATCATGCCTTATTAATTATACGTCTTATCACAAAATTTCCATAAAAATTGTGCATTTCTTTGGGAGATAACGTCGTTTTAATGACGTCATATCATGCCATTTTCGGTGGAAAAATGGTAAATATTTGACAAATCGTAGAAAATCGAGTATTTGAGCAAGTTTCAAATAAAACACATTGTAATAAAGAAAAATGACGATCGAGTTCTGGCCTTGCTTGGCGGTCTGAATAAGAAGCACCTATACTAATGTAGCATGAAAATCCACATTGCACAAATGGACTAGTTGCAGGTTGTTTGGTGTAACTCGTTTAGCTACCTCCACAGGAAGTTGTTAAGTGGGCTTAGATCCGGATGCTGACCTCACTGAAACACTGCCCCAGAAACCACTTGCAAAATGCAACTGTGCCCTCAATGTTGTTTTGAAATAGCTTCTGTCGGGTCCAGACCTTGTATGTAAAGATATCTAGATTATCCTTAGGATCCGTCTGACTGTAGCTATCCGTTGAAATCCCTTTGAACTGCCGTTCAGATTATTGATTTGGTCACAGGGTAGAATTCCACAATTTTAGTTATGTATTTTCAGTTTGCTTCTGTTAAGTGGCGTGATTACAAATTTAATTGCATCTGCTTAAATCCGCCATATCACGTGCTTTGATTTTCGTGCAATAAATTTCATGTTTATTTTTCCGATGAACCTCTATATAAAAAATGTATCAACCGAACTGCTCAAGCTACCTCAGCTAGGTAACGTCGATCGCCTGAACTATTGCTAAATTTCGTCACGATCAATCAGAGAGCAGAATTATAAATTACGTAAATATACTTAATTAGTTAAGTTGCTGATCATTCAGAGGAATTTATAGTACATTGACAATATAATAAATATTTTAAATTAATTCGCGTTTCATCAAATGCATACAAACAATGGGTTAAAGGTAACCTGCAACTAGTCCATTCTGCAAAGGCTTAAATACACGCATACAAAATGTCATTACATTGTTTTCGTCAATTCAGCCGACCCCCACTCAAAATTGCCGGTTGTCAAAACTAAAAAAACACCCCTGCATAGGGCCCTCTCAAGCCTGACAAGGACCTTCTCAGACAGGTATGGGACTCTTTCGGGTCTGACGAGGTCAAGGGCCAAGGGCTCCTTGACCTCGTCAAGGGCCTTCTGATGCCTGGACAATACACTCTGAGCTACAAAAACGCTCGGGACCCTTTTTAGCATTAGCTCCAAGGGCCCATTGACGTTTGATGTGCCCCTCCCCCATTTTCTTCCTGGATCCGCCCCTGGCATCCAGTTTAGTTGTCCTCACATTTATCTGTGTCAATCTGGTCCATCCCTTAATGCGATTAAAAATCATTAACATTTGGACTCGTAATTTACTTAACAGCAGAGCTGACACCGTTTGCATCATGCTAAACATAACCTCGCTATGAATTACATAGCATCTTATGTAACTGTACTTTCCGTTAATTTGAGAACAACGAGGTGTATGTTCCTACCAAGATGGTTACCATGCCACTCAGACATTGGTGCATGTGTTCAACTTTTCGTTGAACAGTATGTATCTATGGCCCTGCGTTGAACAGCATTAGCAAAGCTGCTTAGCGGCCCTAATATTATCATCTGCCATGGCATGTGAGATAGGCAAATGGAGCACCTCGACTTAACGTAGACATCGCGGCATCCGGGAAACAACCCGATTAAAGCTCACCTAAAAAGATCAACAAGATCAATGAGCTCTCACAGCGTGGCTAGAGCCTAAAGAACGTGGTCTCGGATTAGCTGTCGGCGCGACATCAGGAGAGACCGACTGAGACATCGACCGACTGAGATATCAGTGTTCAGAAAACAGCTGCTCAAGCAGAAAGAGAAACAGCTCAGATATGATCGGTGAACGGGTCTTCTTTGTTTCCGCAAGCGCTCATGTTAAATACCAAAACTGAGAAGAGAATACGCCAGGAAGTCAGGAGTGAATGACGTCAGAGCGGGTTAATTTGCGCATGAGCTCTCTCACGACCCGTTAGCGGAACAGACTGGATCGCGGCGCTGCTCAGGCCTCAGATAACCTGCGTGGCAAAAGCATTAACAAAGCTGCAGTCCGACTGCTGGCTGAGCTTCAGGTTCAAGGCTGAACGGATGAGTCCAAAATATGGTCTATCCAAAAGGTGGACGTAGTGGGCTTGAGAGCTGGGACAGTGGGACGCTTTCATCTCAGCATGACGACCCATCAGCGCATACCGGCTGCGGCAGCCAACGACGAATTAGGCAGCTGTTCTGTAACTGTTTTTCAGTGAAGCAGTGTCGAATGTGTTGGAATAATACATTATTGATGCATGAAGTGACACTGAGCTTTTGCCACTTATTCCAGGAACGATGGGCTTCAAGGCTCTAAATGAAATTAAGCAACAATGGCTACCATACCAACAGCAATAGTTGTGGAACTTAATGAAATCGGTTAGGGGGCAACGGCCGAATGCTCAAGTTGAAAACGAATGCCTAATAGGTATTACAGTACACGCCGCTTATTAAACCCACGGGTAATACGCCCAGCCGCTTAATAGGCCCAAGTTGGCCCGGTACGGAATTATACCATACTACCATAACGACCATATTAGGAACTTCGGATAAAGCGCCCAGAAATGCTCGGTCCCAAGGTGGGCTTAATAAGTGGCGTCTACTGTATGTATACCTCGTACCAGTACCTCGTACCAGCAAACCTGCTGTCTCCAACAGCGACCTATGATGGCCAACATTATTTTATTGCCAATTTAATTTTAAAGTTTTGTTGAAAGCCCGCTGTCTGCGGAAAGCATAATCACATCGATTTATTGTGGTCGGTAGCCTATTTCATTTAAAACCCTACCAGTACCTACCTCGTACCAGTACCTCGTACCAGTACCTCGTACCAGTACCTCGTACCAGTACCTCGT
>VOPJ01002371.1:0-27272 GCA_014673585.1 Semibalanus balanoides
TTGGTGCTCGGATAAGGCAGGTTTTACGTGGGCGAACAGCCCGTCACGTACCACTCTTTCAAGTATTTTCCCGAAAAATTGAATCAGTGATACAGCTCTGTAATTGATCGGAAGCTTTCTGCTACCATTAAAAAAAAACACACATGCAAAGGTGCTGGTTATACAAGTGCAAATTCATGCTTATGACATTGTCACGATTTAAAACAGAACAGTGCTTAGCACCTATGGGACGTGAAACGATGAAACAAACACCAATGTGTAGACCAATGTACCGTCTCTAAAATGCATTTGCAAATTTAGATTTTGATCCTCGCCCTACGGAAGCTTTTCTCACCTTCGCCCTACGGGGGTCCTAAAATTACCTCCTGTTAACTTTTATACCAAGCAACATAGAGCAACGCGGTAAGAACCAGCATGTTGCCTGTCATGTGTGAAATTTAACAGTATCCAATTTTAAGGTTTCAGGTCAATGGGTGACCTTCCAGGTCAAGTTAGTGACCTCGACTCGACCATGTCCAGAATAGCGATTTTGTTGTGTCAGAAAACACTAAAATTATAAATTGATAAATGTAAATAAAAGGCATATTACAAGACCAGTTTTGTCTAAAAATTGCATAAAATGTATTCATTTGTTCGTATCCAGTTAGAAAAGTAAAAAGGTGAACATAAACAAATGACATCATTACTTTTTTTACTTAGGAAGCCATCAATCGGTCAAAATCAGAAAAAATGTTTCAAAATTTAATTTGAGTATGGTCTATACTCAGTTTTTTTTACATGTATTCCGTTTCTTTTAATCTTTGAAAATTTCCATTTAGTTGTGTTTTTTTTCCAAATATGTTTTTTTGTTTGTTAAAAAACACAATTTGGAAAATACATAATTGTGATTAAAAAATAGTATTATTTTCTATCTTTGCCGTTTTTTAAATTACTACAAAACTCTATTTTCTACGATTTTCCCAACATTTATCGTTTTTCCACCAATATGACATGCCACTACACCGTCATATTCCAAACTAGTAAAATAATTCCAATGACATTTAAATAATACGTATAATTGTTGTAAACTCAGCTACTGAAAATTTCAGCTAGGTCTGCCACATTTGTAAGCAGTTATGCAAGAAAAACATTCGAGGGGTCGTTTTAAGACCCTTAAAAGAAGGCGAGGATTAATGCAATATTTCGCTGCTAAAACCCACCTGTAATAT
Organism: Semibalanus balanoides; assembly: GCA_014673585.1. NCBI lineage: Eukaryota > Metazoa > Arthropoda > Thecostraca > Balanomorpha > Balanidae > Semibalanus > Semibalanus balanoides. The sequence goes on from VOPJ01002371.1 coordinate 1,209, forward strand.
ACATATTGCTGATTTTAGAATATTTCCTTTATTACACCGTCGTAGCGTCAAAACCAAAGGGTGCTGCACGGTACAAATTGTGCAGAATACGATGAATTTGATTGCTCCTTACAGCTGTAAAGAGCAATCAAATCCATCAAATGCCCATTCAAAATGTATTTTTACTTACAGAAAATTATTGTTTATAATTGCAAGTTTAAAAGAACGCTGCAAAACCGATTTAGTTCAAAGCATAAATACTAGTAAAGCATGCATGGCATGAATCAGGTGAAGCGTGTTATGGCATTTGTGTCTGGCAAATGATAAGCGTTGTTGTTTGCTGCAACAGTAAAGGATTACTTACCTGCACCCTTTCTGTGACTCTCAGTTATTTTTCTTTATCATTCTTACAAGATCGTTGCAGATAGCTGAGATTGAAAGTCAATGCACGTGCTTATCCTGCAGCCGGTATTTATTTTTGTTTATTTATGGATGGTGAAAGTTTCTTTAGTTGTGTTAAATGTTTTTCGTAGCCTATGCCCTATATCTATACCATGTGTAAATTTACGACAAAATGATCAGCGTATTATACCTTTGCATAATGAGTGCAGAGAAAGGAGAGTTATCCCTGAAACCCATGCACTCAAGTAAGCATTCAAGCAAGCAAGCAGAAGACAGATATCGGCCCATCTTTAAGACTACGGCCGTTCGAACGCTTCGCGCTCTCACTCACTCCGTCTGAATTAGATCAAACGATTTAGTTCGGATTAATTTGCGACGGCAAAACAACATATGTATAGCGAAAACAGTTGAAAAGCATGCTTCGCACAAAACGAGCCTCCGTTGGCAGATGAGAAATTGACGCATATGTAAGCTCTGATGTACTCTGATGTAAGCTCGCACAGGACTATAGGCAAGCAAGTGCCAGCAAAAATGAATCGGCCGGCACCATCCACCACACGCAATGAATGGCCCGGCGCACCACACCAAAACCGAACCAACCACCAGGACTCCGACACCACGTCCACAATACTCACCCAACGATTACCCATACCCTCACCCACACCCACCCACACCCCGGCAACCACGTGCCACACCTATACCATCACCCCACACGATTACCCATACCCTCACCTACACCATCACCATACCCAGACCCACAATAACGAAAATCTAATTTGCGCATTGTGCAAACGTCCCTCTAGGAACGATTTAAGCGGAATTCGTGTATGCTTTGAACACAACACTGCAAATGTACGCAAATAAATTTTGGGTCACACTGCACGTACGCGGGTGCACACCGCCATTCCATTACCCTTGCTATCGGGTTTATCCGGGCTCGCTCGTCCTTCGCCGTTTAATGAAGGCGTCTTACTGGTATAAAACAAATGCGATCTAAGTTAAGAATGAAATACGTTTTTAATCCAATTCAAAGTTGGAAATTGGAAAATAATAATAAGCAATTTGCTACATATACTCCTTTTGGAGTTCATGATCGGTGTTTTCCCTCCACCATTAGAAACGCGACCGGCGACATATCTAATTCGCCGAATTTACCACGGTTTTCGAAGATGTTTATTGATTGATATACGGAAAACCGGTTCAGAAACATATTGTATGATTGCATTACAATGTATTGAATACCTTCCTGTATGGTGAAAATGCGTGGGTAGGACTGGACATCGAATGTTAACATGCAAAATGTGATAATTTCACAGTATATTTTGGTCTCGTCTATCGGTTCCAAGTAATAAATCAATTTGTGTGGAAACAATAATTATTTTCCTTCAATAAGGTACCCAATAACCAGCGATGCCAAAAAGCAGTTATGGTGGGTGGATATTTGAGGCGACGGTAGTTTTTATTATATTCCCGCTAAGAAAACAGATCACAAAGTTATTGATAGCCTACCACCAAATGTAGCGAGCAGTGGCGCATTCAGAGGGCATAGGGGCCATGCCCTCCCCCTTTACGCCGAGGGCGCCTCCGGCCGTGGCGCCCCTCTAGGCGCTCCTGCTGCCGCCTGAGCCCGGTATGGGCGCAACTACAACAACATAAGGCTTTGATGTAGGCTAAGACATCGGCATTAGGGAAACGCGACAGCTCATCAGTTTCCTATGATGCAGCTGTATAAAATACAATTAACAGTAATAAAGTGAAAAAGAAAACGTAAGATACACCTCTATAAATTTAGTGTTTTTTTGTGGGGGATATTTTTAGAACAGGACTAAGCATTTGTGGTCAGCAAGTGCCCGGTAACTTTGAGCTCTTGGTTACGCCCCTGCACTATGTCATAACTGCCTTCCAGATGTGGCCAGAATGGCAAAATGTGAGTTGTCGAGCATCCACTTAAAACCAATATATTTTGAAAAAGAAATCTTCAAAGCATTAGAAACTGCATGAATGATGCTGGTTTTGAGCGATACGGGAACTCCCTGTGTAAGCGCAAAGTATGACGATGTCTATGCGTCTACTTTTTTGCATCTGGGTGGTTTGAAAATATTTAAGTTTGGCAGCCGGTATTTCAGCTGAATATGGTGATATTAGCCGTTTTCACGATGGCTTATTTTGCGCGAAATTTTTAAAACGTTTTAAAATGTTTTAAAATGTTTCAGTAGTAGCCGTCTTCACGATGGACAAATTTGTGATAAATGTTTTAACCCTCGCTCTACGGTGCCGTAGGGCGAGGATTATTTTTTTCTTCTTCACAAATTAGTCTATCGTGAAAGCGGCTACTACCAAAACATGTCATTTTTTAAATGTTTTAAAACATTTCGCGCAAAATAAGCCATCGTGAAAACGGCTATTGGCAAATGATAAATAGTGTTGGAATCTCTGAACGATTTGCTAACGAGTCACGTTATTTGTTTTACAAGTTTTACTTGACATCACACTTCTCTAATTAATTTGATAAATGAGTGTAGACGAATGACTTTAACGACGTCAAACTTTCCGTAGACCGGCAAAAATCGCAGTGGTTGTACAGATTCAGGCTACCTCATAAAATGAGCATACAAGCGTGAGTAATGCGTTTCAAAAATATTTAGATAGGTAAAATAGGGCTGAGCTGAGATATGGCCGTTTTTCCAAGCCCATTTCACGCGTTTCGGACGGCGCGCGGCGCCCGGCCCTGTGCGGCGGTACGGGGGACATGGGCGCGCTCGCTGATGGGATATCCTGAACTCCTAGAAGAATAGATATTGACACATGACACATGCATTTACTGAAGCCTGTGTTATTGTTTTACCTTTTTCAAGCACGGAAAATAGTTCAGTTTTCAGGACACAGTAATATTAAGTTAAGAAGTGGCTACCGCGTAGTAGTGTTTCAATGTGCAAGACACCTTGACCCAGACTTCGCCTGAGGCGCTTAGATACCACCTCGACACCTGCCTTGCTTGATTCTGATTGGCTTGTCAAATCGCCCTGTCAAATTTGTTGAAGGAAACTTAATATTGTGAACCTCAGGGTCACTGATGACTTCACAGGTCACGTCAAAGACAAAATGTTTGACCGTGTTATCAAAGTCCGGCGGATGGAATGTCGCGCAAAAATGCAATATTTAACGCACAATCAGTCGATAATCGGTATGATTCGTGTATCTTACACTTTAAATTACCATTGTAAACTATTTTTGACCTTTGGTCATGTCATGGTCATCCGAGGTCACAAGGTCAAACTGCAGATTATGGTCATTAGGAGTTGTAACACATGTTTGTGTGCTCTTTTTTCGACTAGAACGCGAAAAATGACATTAAAACATTGTTTGTTTCATATAAATAGAAGCAAAAAGCAAAAAACGGAAATGCAATTTTTATGCATGGTTATACTGTAGAGGTGGTCAAATGTTGTCCTTAAAAGGTTGTAAGTTAGTCATCTTGAAAGATATCGACTTCAAACTTGCTACACATATTCATTGGGCTCCTATCGATCACATATATTCCAGTTTTGTAATGTTCGGATTCTTTTTGGAAACTTTTGTAAATAAAAATGTCTAGAATTCTCAAAATTTTGAATTTCAGTAAATTTTGAAAATCCGAGATCGCAGTTTGATATCCTAGCTGATTGTTTGTCATTTCATTCATGAAAATCAAGTTTATGTTAAAAACTGTACTTTGGACAGCGTTTCCCGCAAAAAATAGACAAGGTACTAAATGTTTAGTGACGATACCGCTGTTGGTTTATAATATATTGCAAAATGACGGGAGGTGGGCTATATATAGCCCCCCCCCAGTAACTCGTGGGTTAATCACGTCAGCTTTTTGTAATAATACCATATGATTTTCACATCAGCCCAATCCTAACGATCTCGTATGATTCGGTTGTTTACTCGTCTCGTCGCGAACAGCACGTTAGTTTTCTCACCACTGTCAGTTAATTAGTAGCGAAACGGGATGTGATTGCTTTGACCCCCGCCCAATGGCATGAATGAGGGTTATTTAACCCGCGCCCCACTGGGCCTCTGCATTTCCTTCGCCCGACTGGGGGGGTGTTTGAACACCCCCCTCTAACTCGTCTTCCATGGCACGTAGACCAAAACAAAAGACATTGTTCGAACCGTTATCAAAAATCATTTCGAAACTATTTCGGACTTTTTTTCGCTCACGTCAAAACTCAGGTTACCAGAGGTCATCGAAGGTCAAATTTTAAAGTTTTAGGACATCGCTCCAGAAACCCCCAAATATCTCGGAAACTATCTAGAAACAAACGTTCAAAAGACAATCGCTAGCCAATGAAATTTTCAATCGCACCCAGGTCCTCAGAATTGACCTCAGGTCAATAGTTAAGGCTCTAAAGGTCATTAAAGTCAAAAAAGCTGATTTTGGCAAACAATATGTTTTCGTAAATTACTTATTACCTAACAAAGATAACGCCATACTGTTTACGCTATCGTGTTTGTCTCGTCAAGGCGCTTTTAAATATGTACAATTTTATCATGTGAGGTCATTTAAAAAAAAAATACCTCAGGTCAAGGTCAAGTGGTGACCCAGGTAGGTCATGCTGCATATCAGTAGATGTTATTGACGAGCAAACAACTGGTGTAGTTGCAGCTCTCTATTTCATTATGGTCAGAGTTATTGACGAAAAGTGGTTGGTGACTCTGGATGACCTCAGATGCCGTACTTGTTCCTGAGAAACCTGCACTTGGATCATACATAATACATATGTTACATCAATCCAGAAAGGAAATGGACTGATATCGTCGACAGAGAGCATTGCATTATTTCTCCCATTGGACTTATAATGGGAAGATCGAAAATTGACCCGCTAGAGGGTCACGATACAAAAAATCTGAGATAAACATTTTGTAGATACTAATGACTTAATGTAATCTTAAAAGTTTGATATTTAGAAACTGTAGTCATGACACGACCGCAAACGTTTTTGTAGGTAGGGTCACTTGACCTGACTGTGAACCTGACTTGACCTGAACGAAATTAATTTTGCAAAATGTCCGGAGATCAGTAATAGTTTATGCAAATTTGGCGGCGCTAAGCGCCGCGTCTTTTTCGTTAATTTGATAAACATGAGGGGGGTGTCTCAAACACCCCACCCAGTGGGGCGCGGTTTAATAGGACAAATACTTGCCCTATAGACTACAAGCTAACTGGCGTTCATATGAGCACTGTATTCGCATATTCTGTTGTGTGATTAACGGCTGATACTTCAGTTTGGCCACATCTGGTAGGCAGTCATGACATAGTGCCCTGTGAGTTTCAAGTTGCGAATTCTCATTGACCTCCATTGACCTATAGAGGTCAATGCGAATGTTGTTTAAGAAAGTTTTCAATGTCCATAAATATAGGAAAGATCATGGAATTGAACTTCAAAGGGAAAGATTACCTTTGATTTATTTATTTGCATTTTCATGCGACACATGTATGATATCAAATTTACCGTGCTTCAATTTATAAGTGAAATTCAAACTTGTTTATATAAAAAGGGAAAAATTGGGAAACATAAAAATACTTACATTTGGTGACGAATAGTTTGATCGATCTCTATCTCTGGCTTGAATGTTGATTTGTATGTAAGCAAATAATAGGGCCAGAAATGAAGCAAGTGCACCAAGAAACGTGACAACGTCCTTAACTGGTCAATGAAACCAATTGCCGACACTAAATACACACTTGTTGGATGCTTAACCCATTTAATAACATCCCATTTGATAGCCAGTTTTCCGATGTTTGCTTATTTTTGTATCGGGAAAATATTTTTATGATAAGCTAACGCATGGCGTTATATTCAACCAGACATAAAAATCCTAATAGGCCGCCGTTGGAAGCATAAGCTGACTGCAATTGTTATGCAAAGATTGTGGATTGTTAAGCATAGAAAGACGCATACTCATAATTGAAAGAGTACAAGACCTATTTTCATACAATTTTGTTAACAAACATTACAAGAGAAGCCCGGAATCAAATAAGAACCGAATTTTGCTACCAAGTACTTAAGAGTACCGGATCAACTTTAACTTGAAATATCTTTATCTTAAATATCATCAGTAGGAATGTTTATATGCAAAAAGTGATAAATTTATATTATATTTTGGTCTCGTCTGTCAATTTCAAGTGATAGCACCATATTTGTAGGCAAAGGTGATTATTCCCCTTAATATAATAAGCGAAACGATTAACTGGCCTGCTGCGTCTACATTCTACAAATCGACATCGGAACAGTTATCAGCAAACTCACTTTATCTCCTATTTGTATGCAATTCCTTCAAGAAAGAGATGACTGGGCCAGATTCAAAGGCCTATATATTATATTGATCAACAAGCACAGACAATTACGAACTTGACGCTAACGAAGAAGGGAGGTTTGTAGGTAATTACGAACTTGACGCTAACGAAGAAGGGAGGTTTGTAGATCTCCTAGAGGGAGGGAGGTTTGTAGGCATACTTGTTTCAGAACACCGCGATATAAAATGTTTTGTTTGTTGATGTTTTTACTCTCGACTGACTGACGATGCTATGACTATGCTATGCTATGCTATGATGACTGACTGACGATGCTATGACTATGCTATGCTATGCTATGATGACTGACTGACGATGCTATGCGCAAACAGTAACGATTCTGGTTTTCAGCTGTTAACGCTGTTGTTATAATGCTTTGCGTAATACAGGTATTTCATGGCAGCAGCTTAAAACAAGACGAGATAGAAAGATCCAGTTTAACTAGCATGCGAATGGTAATGAGAATAATTATCCATTTCATTGGTGAGAGGGAAAGTATCTCCCTTTTTCAAGCTAGTAGGAATCGCGTCTGTTTATCTTAGAAGATACTTGCGCGAACGGTGATTATCAAAACTTGCAGGTGGATACAACTCGATATTGATTATCTGTGCATTCTGCCCTGAAATGTTAGCTCGGGATGGACGGATATAGAGGTTTCTGTGAAAGTTATGTTTTATAAATGTATTCCGAACCATTTGAATGGGCGGATTTCCGAGGTCAGAACCCTCGGTAAGCAGAGCTTGTTGTGCAGACCCCTATCCGATCGGACAGTTCCTGGCAGCCGACCAGGATTTAGAGGCGAATGTTTCACGTGGCCGACATACCTGGACACGGCCCGCCCCGCCCTCTGACGTCACCTGACATTGAGTGCGACCGCTGCCTGTTCGCGACTGGGTCGAATTATTTGGGTGTATTTGTTTCGGTAATCTGTAGTGATCTCTTGAACGTGTTTTTCACAATGGAAGACAGTTAATTCACCTGCAAAAATACCTTGGGAAAAAACAGTCGAGATACTGAACTACTCATTTGGACCTTTTTTAAATAAATTTAGTCCGAATGTTTTGTATGGATGGCTTTCCGAGGTCAGGACCCGCGCTAAGCAGAGCTGTTGCGCTGGTCCTGACTCACACCGATGGCAATTCCTGTTCGGCGGCAGAATTTAGAGCGAAGTTTTACGTGCCTAATACTGGACACGGTCCACCACCGCTTTCGCTGACGTACTGGCTTGGAGTGGACCGCTTGCCACCGGCCGCAGGCATCCACGTCAGGAGCAGAAATAGCGAGCGCCGAAGCGATCGACCTCGGCTGTCTTGAGATAGGTGAAAGACCAGGCTCTCCATGAGCTACGGAGGCGGACTAGATCGTTACGTTTCATATGCCGTAAATTTATAATAATAATAAGTTGCGATGCATACAATTGGGTGATAACCTGCATGATCTCAGCAACTTTGAACTTAGCTCTTCCTATTCTGACACATTGGGCAACACTTTCATATGAGGCACAGCGAACAATACGTGCTGACTATTCGCTTGAACTGCTCAGTGACGCTGCCAAACCAATCCGAAAGCACTTATGCCGGCTGTCGAAACGCCTTTTGTCCGCTTTTACGTTTCCCGACCTGCTGGTGCCGAGCTGGCTGCAAACATGTCCACAGTCATGTCGGTCACGTGTGGGTAACGTATGCAGCGGCACACTCTGCTGGGTGCGGTCGCACAATGTACCCCAGCAGGACACCGGCGGGTGAAGTCAGAGCCCCGTGCCGTCCGCCGAGGCCGAGCAGGCGGGCGAGCGGGAGGTCGAGCGGGAGGCCTGGCGGACGGACGGGGAGCGGGGAGCGGCCACAGGCCATTATCAGGCGCTGCCGATGTTGTGACATCACTTCGACTCGTGTCGGGTTCGATGTCAGGTGCGCTCGGTCCTGACCCGTCCCGTCAACGTCCCAGTAACGTCCCAGCAACGTCCCAGTAACATACCAGCAACGTCCCAGTAACGTCCCAGTAACGTCCCGTCAACGTAACGTCCCAGTAACGTCCCAGCAACGTCCCAGTAACGTCCCGACCCGTCCCAGTAACGTCCCAGTAACGTCCCAGTAACGTCCCAGTAACGTCCCGACCCGTTCCGGCAACATCCCAGCATATCCCGACCCGTCCCGGCAACGTCCCGGCAACGTCCCGGTAACGTCCCGGTAACATCTCGGCGACGTCCCGGCCCGTCCCGCGGTCCAGCCGAGCCCATCACCGTCACCGACATACCCTCAGTTTACATCGATTGCCCTTAACAGGTGAAAGCCAGATTTGCTGTGAGTTTACCCTCGGCCGCGATCCGTATCTCAGGACTAAAGCGTGCGGAATGAGACAAACGGCAACGGAGACCCGGAGACAACGGCGCGCTACATCGCGCTCGATGGCTTGTCCGCGTGCTGTTATGACCGGTCACGGCGAGACCTGTCGTAAAGTGTGCTTAGCAAGCGGCTCGGTGCCGCGTCCGATGGACAGGTGGCGTGTAAGCCGGACCGGTGACTGCCGCCACCAGCCATTAGACATGGCTAACGGCCGACGAGCTGGAACGTAGCTCGGGGTAACGGGGTGACGGGGTGACGGGGGGAGACGGGGTGACGGGGTGACGGGGTGACGGGGTGACGGGGTGAACGGGGGAGACGGGAGAGACGGGGAGAACGGGGTGAGACGGGGTTGACGGGGGAGACGGGGGGAGACGGGGGAGACGGGCGTGACCGGGTTGACGGGGTGACGGGGTGACGGGTGCGGGGTGACGGGGGGAGACGGGGAGACGGGGGGAGACGGGGGGAGACGGGGTGAGACGGGGTGACGGGGGAGACGGGGGGAGACGGGGTGACGGGGTGACGGGGTGACGGGGTGACGGGGTGACGGGGTGACGGGGTGACGGGGTGACGGGGTGACGGGGTGACGGGGTGACGGGGTGAGGGGTGACGGGGTGACGGGGTGACGGGGGAGACGGGGTGACGGGTTGCGGGTACCGGGGTGACGGGTGACGGGGTGAGGGTGACGGGTGACGGGGTGACGGGTGACGGGGTGACGGGGTGACGGGTGACGGGGTGACGGGGTGACGGTGACGGGTGATGGGGTGAACGGTGACGGGTGACGGGTGACGGGTGGACGGGTGACGGGGACGGGTGAACGGTGACGGGTTGACGGGTACGGGTGACGGGTGACGGGTGACGGGTGACGGGTGACGGGTGACGGGGTCGGGGTGATGTGGTCGGGGTGATGTGGTCGGGGTGATGTGGTCGGGGTGCACGGGTGATGGGGTTGGGGTAGGCAATAGGCATGGCCCCCTCACTTTTTATATTTTTTCAGCTAAAATATTGTGTTTTGCTTTCATGAGAAAACAAATGTTTGATGGCAAAGGGTTCGCTCTGACAAGAACAACCCAAATCAGAAAATAAATTGTGCATATGGTTTTAGGTCTCTCGATCAGAGTTGCACTGCTCCCCTTTCGGTGACGGTCATATAAACCTTATCAGAGTAACTTAAAAAAATAATTGTTATTTTGCAATCGAATATGATGAGCTCTATCTATATTTGTGTAGAGCTGGAGATCTCTGTACTAGAGCACTGTGAAGAGTAGACCGCTTGGGACCCTAATTTTCGGCAATATCTTTTTAATTCACCAACTGAAATAAATGAGTTTCTTGCAATGGGCTTTCGACCATTTGCCAATTTTGCATTGTTGAGCTCGATTAATGTCAAACAAAAACTTAGGGCACTTACCATTAACTGGTAACGTTAACTCGAGCAAGGAATTTAGTCTGTAGGTAGAGGTCATCGTGAAAGGGTGGAGCTATGCCCCCGACGTCAGAGCTTAGATTCGCCCTGACTGACCTTTAGACTTTGAACTGACTGACTTCAACTGACTTTGAACCGGCACTGTCCGACCCGTGACCGGTCCGACCCGTGACCTGTCCGACCCGTGACCGGTCAGACCCGTGACCTGTCAGACCCGTGACCTGTCAGACCCGTGACCTGTCATACCCGTGACCTGTCCGACCCGTGACCGGTCCGACCTGTGACCTGTCCGACCCGTGACCGGTCAGACCCGTGACCTGTCAGACCCGTGACCGGTCAGACCCAGACCCATGACCTGTCAGACCCGTGACCTGTCAGTTGCGAGTGTTGTGCGGAGTTGAAGGCGGTACTACAGAGCGACCGGACTTATCCGGACTGGAAATGTCATTGACATATTACAATGAAAGGGAAATGCCCTACATTTTATTTGACATCAGCCAACCTGTATAATAGCAAATGACAGGGGGCTGAAACGTGCATTACGAAATGTTTGTTCATGTATTGTTGGTGACTTCGAAAATTATCGCTTACAATGTATGTGCCAAGTGGTCTGGCGTTCACAATATAAGAGTGTAAATATTCACTAAGTAGTTTTTACTTTGAAAATAAGTAACAGTCATTGTAACGTTTGTGTATGCACTATGCATGTTTGCAATTTTCATAGGCAGCGTGTCTTCTTAGTTTGCGTCTTCATTTGTTATGCTATAGTATTTTCAATTGATAAATATTGCTACATATACAATATATGGACCTCATTCTGCTTATAGTATTCGCTGCCCATCAATTGGAATGTTTACACACATTGTTTTTATTTCGAATATGCCATTTAATTATGCATGAAAAAAACGTTGTTTTCTTCATGAATTTAAGGACTTCTCACAAAAAAATACATGTAATGCTATCTTTCTTTTTGCTTTGAAAAACAACAAGAGGCTACACTATTTTGATACAATATTGAAATAATCATTCATAATTACAAACAAACAGCCATGTGTACCATTCATGAATGTGCACCAGAAGGTATTATTTGCGGCGACGGTCCTGACCTGGCAGCTCGGCCCGGCCGCGCGGTGCGTTCACTCCACCGCACAATGGGCGGGCGGCGGGATTTAGGCGGACATAATTGTGTACCTACTTTCCCTGGGATTCAGAAAGATTAAATCAATATGAGCTTGCATATTATGCTGTCCGATACATTCACAATTGTTTTGCGGATATTCTCAGACATTATTATCGTTAATATCACGGCTATAAGTAATAAGTATAGCAAAATAGCCGCACAAGACACCTGTGGATTGACATGAGCTCTGGAAATTTGGCGATAATACGGAGATGCAGTCTTCACGGCTTCTTTCTAGCTACCTGAAGTATATAAAGGAGCTACATAGGTTAACAGTGATGAAACAATTCAAAATTAGTTCATGTTAATAATATATATGATAATTTGTCACGGCAGAGGCGGTTTCAGGGACTAAACAAGAGGAGGCTTTCAAGAAGTATGAAACGCTTGGCTGGCAGTCAATACAGCTAAGAAAGGGGCACTTATAGCTATGAAGATGCTAAAGACAGTTTCTCCTTCTATGATTTGCATAATTTATTGCATATAAAGTTTCAGTGGCGTGTTCAGGCTCAGGAAAAGAGGTGACTAGCATGGTGATCACGATATGCCAGCTATTACGGCGCAATATAGACAGTTAGTTGTAAATGATATATGCACACATGAGGCAAGGAGAAGGAATAAAGTAATTTTCGCAGAGGCGCGCTCAGAAATCGAAAAAAAGGAGTTACATTGTAGCAAGGAAATTATGATGCATGGGCCTACAATAACATCAGATATCGCAGTTTTATTATGAAACACGCGCCAAAGGGTACTCTATAAGATAGTATTGGATAATAGGCGAGTCCAACTAGGTTAAAAAGAGGGTAACTAATGTGAATTGAAACTGCAAGCGAAGTAATCACTGTTGACTAGTAAGTATTATAATAGCGGGAGATATATCGATCAAAAGCTCATATGCCTCCCCAATTTGGATCCTGGATACGCCTATGATGAATAAGTAATTACAACATGCAAAATGGAACAATCTATAACCAGTTACCTATTTATATTGCTTGGTAACAACTTGTCTGCGGTTAATATTTTATATATTTGGTTTCCCTTTTTCACTAGCCTGGCACCGCCTATGTCGAAAAATATTCTTCATAACTGTTTTTTTAGATGTCAAAATAACAAACAAAATGCATTCATCCTAAAAAGTCATATCAAACGGTTGTATTACGCATTTACTTCACCCCCATATTTAGTGACCTGCACACGCCTATGATTTGTTAATTTTTCAAATTAATCGTCAAATATAAGTTTCCAACTAAATATCTATCGATCCCCATTAGATGCGTTAAAATCAGTTGATAAACATGGCATCTGTGTTGGATCAAAAGTACATCATTCTTTGTAGTTTTTGGCCACCCGTTGCCCCCTCCTATTAAACATTTGTGATTTTTTGTTTCTTTGAAATGTAGATCGTGTTGAAGGAAATCGAACACCGTTTGATTTGTGGAAATCGGACGGGGTAACCAGGAGCCCACCACTAAAAGGGTTAATGTTATCTTGCAACATATCGTTCTAAACACAAGCCGATGTAAACGCAGTGATCCAAAATTGACGATATCTTCCAAAAGGGCAGGTAGGGGCAGCCAAATTAGCATTGGTTAAATAGATAATGGTCCATGTTACCTTACCATCATGCCATCAGGGCGGGGTCTGGTGGGACTTTTAATTCCGGCTCTGCAAAAATATATAGGTATCATGAAAACCATATTTTGCCATTTACCTTGACTACCTGCTTAATCAACATGTTTAATAGCACTGAAGTGCCAAAAACATTGTGGGAAAGGGCTAACATACTTGTTTGTAAGGCAGAGGCATGATTCAGCTAATCACGTGCAAACATTACCGGAAAAAACTGCGTTGAAGCATTTATATTTGCATGCTATTTCACTTTGAACTTTGCACAACAATTCTAGCAAATTGTTCCGTCTCCGCTGGTCCGCTCAAAGTTCCATGTTCAAGCTCACCTACACAAAAACTGTTGGTGCTTGCGTATTTATATTGTTATTTTCAGACTCCATTGACAATTTTGAGTCTATCTATACACATTTTTGCATCGAGTAGAAAGTCACGAAAATGAATTATGTCCGCCTAAATCCCGCCGCCCGCTCATTGTGCACCACCTATTTATTAACCATTATTAGCATGTATCGGACCAAGACAAAACTCAAATGTTCAGTGTCGGCCTGATGCATTTTTGTATACATCATTACCATGCGCCAAACCGTGTAGAAATACCGCCGAGGTGCCTGTTTTGAGTTTGGTATGTGTAGTATGTGAATTGTTCACTGCGTGCTTGAACACACGATACACCAAATGGGAGACACTGTAAATACGACGATTTGCGACACCTCAGTGAGGAGTGGCGTCTCGCTGGTGGGTGAGATGCGTGGTCTTCTTACGTGGTCAGCATTCTTACAACGTCGGTGACACATGTTAACTTTGGTGTGACACTTGAAATGCTTAGTTTATGACGCCTGGCAATGTTCCTCGACGCTGTTCACACCATGTTAGTCTTGTTCGAGCGCATATTTATTGTGTTAAACTACCTTGAGTGAAATAATCTATACACCTATCGACATGTAGATGATATCTGTATTGTACATATTGTCAAGTCTGGATGGTCATTCCGGTCGAACCACACACGCACACTGGGGGGTGGGTAATCGTTAGCTGGTCCAATTATCAACATGTAGCAGTGAGATGCTGATCCAAGGGCAGTGCACGAGACGCGGATGTTAAACAATTATCCCAGGGAGTGGCAAGAATGTGCTCTTGGAAAACCGGTCCATGTCACAGTATAAATCAACCCACGCTCTCATTTACCATCGGGAAAACGGTAATGCTTGAAAACGGACCAATTATCTACTTGCAAGTGTATCGGTATCTTGGCGATCATACGCTCAGCTGTGGGTGTTAGTCATGCATGTTTATAAATATAGACATTAGTGATTGCAGTTGTTTGCACACTTCACAATAGCTGTTTTTTGAATGCATGATTATATCGAACTAGCAATTAATTTTGAATTGTGACCTAACTTTCACTATCATTAATAGTTTCACATTCATCATGTAGGCAAAATAAATCAAGTGAGGGAATTCTGATACCAATAATCAGTAGCGAAACTGGGTTTATTTAAGATAAACCGAATATAATGAGAAGTAATGTGACTTTGTCATGCACAATATGTTAAGCGAGCTCACATATTCCTGGACTGTCAAACACGCGGTTCAATTAGGCAAAATAATTGAGTTGGCAACAGACATGTGCATGGATCTAAAAGTAGGACTATGATCCCAGAGGATTTCTCGACAAAACGCAATGTTGGATCTATGATCCCACTGGATCCTATGACAAATTACAACAGTAAATCTTGGATCCCAGTGGATCCCTCGATTCAATTTTGCGACGGATCTTGGATCCCACAGGATCCCATGTTAAACAATGAAAATGGATCTCTGATCCCAACGGATCATGGATCCTACAAGATCCGACTTAAATATTATTCCATAATTTTAGCTTTTCTCGACAACATTTAACCGATAGGCAATAAGCCCATGCTAGTTTCATTTACAACGAATTAAAAGTACCTACCTACTGACAATTTCTTAAAAATGGGTTCCGAAAATACATATCTGTATAATGGCAGATCTGGGATCCCAGTGAATCCCAATGCAAAATGGTGTCTGCGATCTCGGATCCCGGCGAATCCGTCGACCAATACTGAAGACGGATCTATGATCCCAGTGGATCCATCGACAACGTGTGAAGGTGGATGTATGAGCCCAGCGGATCCGGGATCCAGATCCCAGAGATCAGAGATCCCGGGGTCCGTTTTAGGGATCCGAGCACATGTATGTTTGCCAATCTGAAGAAAAACGACTCCGGGCACTCATGACGTCAAGCTGTTTTCCAGGGCTGGCCATGACGTCACGCTGTTTTCCAGGGCAGTGCGCCAGGTCGTGAAGCGAACCCATTACCATGTCGACGCCCCGTTTGTGCACGTTTCTCGGCTTATTCGTCTCGTTTGATGTGTGAGAGGGGTTCCTCCCATTCTTCTCGTTTTGCTCTCGCTCCTCCCTAGCGGCGAGCACGGGTAATTAGAGGTCTTTATGTGGGCAATTAATCGCACGATATTGCGGTTTTTACAGACGGCGCCGACGAATGCAACGGCAGTTTGTTTCAGTGAAACTTGCGCCATCCAGGCTGCTAGTCTTACCTACCGCATCGGAGTAGCCTCGAAATTCTGTCTCGCGGCGCAGGTGGCCACCTAAAGCCAGACAGCTATACATCCAATTATTTAAGGCGTATCGTAAATTAAACTGAAGTTGTCACCCAACATCACGTACCACTACAAGCAGCCTGCTGAAACCGCAACGGCAGAGTGATTTGGAAAAAACCGCTCCGTTTTGAGAGCCGCTCGAGATGAGACGACACATATCAAATACGTCACATGCACCTGCTGCCTTGTGGCATGTTTGGAAGCAGGGTGTGCCGCGCTGCAACGCTAAAAATGGGCTACCCAAGGCGCTGCAGCCTGGCTGAGAGCGGTCAGCGGTCACCGGACCGGCTGACCCTGCTGAGAGCGGTCACCTGACCGGCTGACCCTGCTGAGAGCGGTCACCTGACCGGCTGAGAGCGGTCACCTGACTGGCTGAGAACGGTCACCTGACCGGCTGACCGCGCCAACCGGGCCACCGGCCGGCGCAGCGCCATGACCCAACTGCAACAATATATATCCGCTTCGGGGTGGGTGTCGCGTACCACAAACACGTCGTCAGTCCACTGGTTGTGAGTGGACGAGGTGAAACGGAGCGATGACGACCGAAGGCACCGTAGTCGGACGTCACACGTCATTCGGAGCTGCGTTGCAGATGAAAGCTGCGATCGGCGTATTAGCAGTTCTCAAAATACACATAGCTTCCGGCAGAAATCGACAGACGGACAGACGGACAGACGGACAGACGGACAGACGGACAGACGGACAGACGGACAGACGGACAGACAACACTCAACAAACGACACATGACATGCCGATCCGACACTCCCGGACCAGAGAAACCCGACCACCTTCTGTCAGACGGGGTCGAGCTGGTCCGTAGGCGGCGGTTGGACGGGCTACGGGGGCGGCGGCTGGACGGGCCACGGGGGCGGTGCGGCGGCGGCGAGCGGGGTGGCCGCGAATTGAGCCGTCGCCGCCGTGTGACATACTCACTAATCGGTGCACATCGGCGCGCCATTGTCGCCGCGTCCGCGTACCATTGTGCTCTGAACGTGCGATCAATAACGGCCGTGCAACAGTTTCCCACCGTCGCTGGCCGCCGCAGCACAGCACCGCCCGCACCGCCGCAGCACAGCACCGCCCGCACCGCCGCACGCGAGGTGGTCCGCCCACCACCCAGGTCCAGCCGGGTCGGCCCGGGTCGGGCTGGGCCGTCCCTGCACGCCACCGGGGCGGAGCCGCGCCAGCCCGCCGACCGGGTCAGCTGCCGTGACCTGCCGTGATCCGCCGGGTCAGCGGTGGGTCAGCGCCGCGCCGGCCAGGCCCGCTCCGGGCGGTAACCGCTCTGTCCGCCCGAAGTAGCCGGATGTTGTTGAGCTGGAGATCTCGGTACGGCTCGGTATGCTCGTAAACTTCATCAGGGACGGCCGGACAGCCGGACTCCATTAGTGATCGACCGCGGCTGTATGGGGCTCGCTGAGGTGTGCTCGGAGACGGTGTGCAGTGCACTGATATGTCGGAACTGGAGGTCAGTCGTGAACTCAGGCCCGTCACGGTGTTAAGCAGAGGCAGCAGCGTGGGTCCCGTCAGGAGTTGGGTGACGGTGATACAGACCAGGGATGTGGCCTCGGATGTGCTCAGCTCTGAAGTGAACAGAAGCTGGATCGTAAAGGAATGACAAGGATATTCTGTTTGACAGGATTCGTCTCAGTCGGGGGAAAAAAAACAGTGTTTCCCGTTCAGTCTCTGCATGGGATTGGTGTGGGTAGCACTGATTTACAATTCAATAAGTTGGGGATTGGTACGGATGTGGCCCTATGACCGAGGATCCACCTTTGTTTTTGCTTGATAAAAGCATGAGACACACTGACAACTTCGACATTTACAGACTGTCATTTATAAATAATTAATAAGAGTAATAGTAGTTCAGCATGTTATGCTGACTTGGCAATATTGCACCGTATTTGATAACTAAAAGGTCAGCACATTATACCACCATAGGTTGGTCAAATTTTGATGAATATTGAATGCTTAATGCTGACAAAAATGGTAAATCCAAATCATATCAAACCTTACCAAAGCAGTCAATTATTATTGGCCCCAAAGCTATGTTCTTACGGGCGGGTAGCAATGGACATTGGACATGCAATCGGGATTAGTGAACGGGCCAGGTTGGACTTTTGCACGTAAGCCACAAGGGTCATTGGGTACGAATAGTGACGTGGCTGAGCCGTCAATATCTGCGAAGAGCATTTTAATTATTCTTAAGTTCAAATTTCAAAGTTTCGCCAATCGTATATCAAGTTTGGTCGTGTTTTTCGTCTCTGATTTCAGTCCCGGGGATGTTATCTGAGACTGTCTGAGCCGATTTTAACTATACGTCTTGTTCAACACTTCAGGAGAATCCTTGGAATTCGACCTGGGCTGGTGTAGACTGGACGACGCATAAAAAACGTTAATGACAGTCATATTTCAGCGCCATGTCAGCTTTGTGAGAGCAGACTCATCCTGCGAGGACAGCGAAGATGCTGTATTCGGCAACATTTCGGGATTTTTTCAGCTCTGCAGCCAGCGACCACAGACCAGCGGCGGCGGATCGAGCAGCGCTGGTGGTGACATCCTGTGGTTTTGGGCGGACCGGTCCGGACGCTCATATACAGCCGAGAAGTCGGCACACCTGGCCGGAGACAAATCAACTGTGAAATCAGCACATTTGCAGTCCAAAGCATATCGCAGTAAACCGCTGCAACGGGCAGTCCGCTGAGGAGGAGTCGGGAAGGCAATCACAGCTCATGCTGACCGTGTTTTGCTGGTTACGGTACGCACGCAGCATGGGTGATTAGGATCCCCCGAAACGTCACATGGGAGGACATACAGGCGTGCTGTTGATGCCTGTGGAGTGGAGTATTCCGGTATTACAGCATGGGTGATTAGGACCACCCGAAACGTACAGCATGGGTGATTAGGACCACCCGAAACGTCACATGGGAGGACATGCAGGCGTGCTGTTGATGCCTGTGGGGTATTCCGGTATATTTTAAGACAAACCCAAAACGTTATTGGTCGTTTTTGAAATGTATACTAAGAAATCATGTGTATCGCCGGTACTCTATAACTCTGATCGTATACTCGTGTCGGATGACCTGAACGCGCGACGCACTTAATGGAGTCATTCGCACCAAGTTACTTATCCACGCTGTGCGAACCCGTCCTCATACCCCGAGTACCCAGTCGAAAAACATGTGTCGCATACGTGTTTCTGCAGCGGCTTGTGCGAGCCTTGCGCTCACCATGGTCAGTCCCAACAAGGCATGTGGACAGATAATATCAGTGCTCGCATTAATCACGGATGCGCAGACGAGCTGGTTATTCCGATTACGAAAATTTGTAACATGTCAGTGGGGTCCGGTGTCTTCCCGAGGAGATGGGGGCAGGCAAACATCATACCATTATTCAAAAAAGGCGACAAAAAAGAGCCATCAAATTACAGATCTATTTCCCTGCTCCCTCTCTTCGGGAAGATACTGAAACGAGTTGTGTATGACGAGCTGTTCCGCCATGTCACACTGGTTTTGAGCCAGCAGCAGCAGCATGGTTTTATCCCTAGGCGTTCGTGCAGCACGAATTTAAGTGTTTATCTTAAGTACGCGTGGGAGAACCATATCCGACGGATATCAGACGGGCGCCATTTATACTGATTATTCGGGCGCTTTTCAGGAGCGTCAACCTACGCTTCCTTATTCACAAGCTAAACACTCCTATCACCTTAAGGAGCTTTGCATTGGAATGGTTCGTCTCGTATCTGTCTGATAAGACGCCAGAGATTATCGTCAACGGCAAAACCTTCCGACTGGAAACGTGACCTCCGGCTTCCAGGAGGATCACTTTTGGGCACCTCCTTCTCTTTTCGGTCATTAATGATGCACCGAGCAACAGGAATCCGGCTGCCTTTTGTATGCCGACGATGTTAAAATTTTCCGCAAATCACCTCCCCAGCTGACGGACTGTTACTGCAGCGGGATCTCAGTCTTCTGTCAGCCTGGTCCGTCAGGTGGGGACTGACTCTTAAACCTGAAATGAAATAGTTTTACGATGACTCTCAGACGTGCACCCGTCCAGAACCCAAATATTTTATCAATAAGTAGCCGAACTGGATCATGTAGCAAAATTAGGGATCTCGGCGTAACATTGGATTCAAAACAAACCTTTGCATCACATGTCTCTGACAAGTTCAGTAGCTAACCGAGCGGCTTGGCCTCCTTACTCGTTTTTTCCAAGTCCTACTAGCATCTTCAAAATTCAACCGCAGCAGTGCAAGCTGCAGTACTTCGCCGAACGTGCGTTTCAGATCTTATAGAATACTGTAGCTGGTCTGGCGGGGGCGGCCAACTTCCCACAACGGTGCGGGTTGACGAGTCCAACACAATTTCTCATTTGGCTTCTTAACTCATACATTCCTCCGGACAAGCCATAATTCTCTTTCTTATGGTAGCCTTTTTGCTCATTTCAAAATTCTTCCTTAGCATCACGCATAGTGCCATCTATGATCTGCTCTTCTGAGGAACACCTGCGGGGGGAAAAAGTGACTCTCGGTCCTGCTCGAGTCGTTTCCCCTTGCACGTGCCGTCCTCATCGACCGCGCACCGTTTCTCTTCACTGTGCTCGAGCACGGGTAAGAATGTGGATGTGGGATGTTCTGCCGCTCTGAGAGCATGAATGCCTTTTTAGGCAGTGCCTTAACGCAGAACATCTTTATGAAAATTTTTGGAGCTTTTAAACCAAGGTGTTCAAGTACGTTTTAACCCTGTAGTCTGTCACTGTATAGACTCAAGGCTGTTGATGATGTATGTGTGCTGGTGTATTGTATTTATTGTAGTGTATCTTATCTTCATGACTTCGCCTGTCAGTGGAGCGTAGCTCTGTTGGCGATCAACGAAATAAATACAAAAAAATACAAAAAATATGTTAACTTCTGGAGCGACTGCATATATGATGTGTTCAAGATCAGACTATACCTTTGTGGAAATCTGGACTGTTGGTGTCTGCGGTATTGTCTTACTTTTCATGGTTGTTTTTGAAGTATATAACATGATATATATAAATAAATGCACCATTTAATGCAACCAGAGGACAATGTACCAGGGGAAGACCCTTGTCACCCATAAATGTCGAGCTTTCCTTTGAAGAGTTAATTAACACTTACGACACATTCTTAATTTACGATTTAATTTGTGATGTTCATAAAATGTTATGATTTGTATTTTTTATCAACCCCGTTTATTTTAAGACCACCCAGACAACAATATAAACGACGTTTTTTAATGTATTGAATTGCTTGTAACGAAGCCATGGTCCGTGTCTATATGCATAACCGAAATTCACATATGAATGGAAAGTACTTAATGCCCAAATATATACAAATATTCCCAATGATTCCTTAACCCAATGATTCCTTAACCCTCACCTCACCCTCACCCATGCGATGTCCGATCACTGCGTGACCGTGCAGGAAATGAAGGGGGGGGGGTACGACCCCCTGGCGCTTCGCACGTAATTGAGCTAGAGCTTCGATTAAAAACGAACGTGCTGCCTGTGGCGAAAGGAAACCATTAAAGGGAATGTTTCACATTAACATAAGATTTGGTTCAGATGGCCCCAAGTTGTTGGAATTTCATTGAAAATTAAAGTATTGTAAGAAGTTAAAAACACCCACAGAGGTCTAATCGAAAGTAATTTTGAGTTTGGTTTGACATTGCAAAAATTAAGCCCTTGTGTATTAGGGTAGCCTCGCTTAAAGCCGATGTCGTCATCCCTTTTTATCAAATGTTGATGAAAGTAGACTTGTTTTACATTGGCTATACATTAGCCATACACTAGTCATACATATTGCAGCGTGAAGGCTTTTTCTATTTCCAAAAATTCCTGTCATAATGATGTCATTCTAGGGCCCAAATACTAAAAACTAGTTTCATGAAATTTGAGCACTGGTTTGTGAAGAAACAAAATGTCAGAATCGTGTTTGGCAGCAATTACTTCATATTTTTGCACCACAAGCGGCGCTGACATTTGGACAACTTTCAAGAAGTAAACATTCCCTTTAACAACCGATTTTAACCCGCGCACTGCAGGGTGATTTACGCCCCCCCTCAGGTTTTTCCGAAAGTACGGAAAAACGGCGGCGCGCAGCGGGCCCAAAATTCTACACCTATGGCATGATTTACCCACCACTTAAGAAAAGTTTGTGACATTGGGGACATCCAGGTCAGGTCACAAGTCCATGTCAAGTGAACGTTACTTCAAAAATTGTTTGTTTCGCTGCCAAAGCCATGAGTTTTTTCCCGAAATGTTTAGAAACTTGCAAGAGTTTCGTACGATATCGTACCTACAATTCATTTATCGGATTTTCGTATCGTTGACCAAAGGTCAGGTCAATTTCTTACCTCCCCAATATAAGGTGAAATGGAAATATACAAATGCTTCCTATTCAGAAAATACTGATTGCGATGAGGCTATATTTCGAATCACGTTATTTTAGCTCATTCTGGGATGACCAGTGCGATTGTTTCTCAGAAGAATCTCTAACAAGGTCATCTTGAGGTCATTCAGCAATGATTTGCTAATAACTCTTGATAGAAAAGAGATGAGAGACTAGCAGTTGACACCGCTGTGTTCGTCTAGTCTGGACGCATGCCTCATATGGCAATATGAAAACTACCTGGTCACCAAATGACCTTGACCTGAGGTTCACAATTCTAAGTTGACCTTAACAGGTCACACATATATTAATTCAAAGCGGCCTCGATGAAACAAACACGATTGGCGTCAACATTATTTCCCTATCTTTGTTAGGCTGAAAATGCTATTCACAAAAAGCGTTTGCTAAATAGACCTTTTGACCTTTCATGACTCGTGGATGCCTAAGACTATTGTCTAAGCTCAATTTTTAGGACTCAGTGCGATTTGTAAATCAATAGCTGCTTT
Source organism: Semibalanus balanoides (assembly GCA_014673585.1). Classification (NCBI taxonomy): domain Eukaryota; kingdom Metazoa; phylum Arthropoda; class Thecostraca; order Balanomorpha; family Balanidae; genus Semibalanus; species Semibalanus balanoides. Next base: position 24,064 of record VOPJ01002371.1, read on the forward strand.
AATCGTTTTGCTCCTAGCTATCATAGTTTCCGAGATAATCGGGGGTTTCTTGGAAAAGAGTCCTAAAAGAGTCCTAAAACCGGAAAATCTGACCTTTGGTGACCACTGGTGACCTCAATGTGAACCTGATCCCAAGAGAAAAGAGTGAAATACTTTCGATAGAGCCTGTATAAGCTATCTAATGCCGTTTTTCCGCTGTCGCTACGTTGCGTAGTTTTAGATATCTCAGCGGAAATCAACCCCCCTGCGGTTCATGTTCGGCGCGAACCCCCTGCAGTGCGCGCGTTCTGGGTCAACAGGTGACCTCTGAGGTCATGTCAAGGAACCAAATGTCATCAAATCGTAAATGTGCAGAAATTAAATACTAATTGAGCTTAACTCGTGAATGAACATATAATTGTGTTAAATGGGTGCCAAATTTAAAACAAGGTCACAAAATGTTCTGGCAACTGACAAATTCCAAAAAGGTCATGTCATATCATCTGAGGTCAGTAGCCTCGGTTGACCTGTGGAAGCGCATGACCCAGTAGAACATATAATTATGTAAAATAGATCCCAGGTTTGTCATCAGCGTCACAAAACTGCATAGAAACTGCCAGAAGCCAAAGCATAATCTGAGGTCATCTGAGGACAGTGACCTCGTTTGACCTATGAAAAGCTCAATCGAGGTTCCAATCTCAGAAGAAACCACAACTGTCACCTGGAAACACCTGTGCATATGCGTCTGAACAACAAACACTCGTCTGAACATCAAACAACAACACAAACAAGTTAAAAATTCAAAATTATCAGAGCAGGTGTCAAATTTTTCAAATGTGGGGTACTTTAAATTTCATCGCAATCAGTTGCTATTTTCGCGAGTTATTACTGAAAAACCGAGTGGGCTGTATCAACCCATGCACTGGTGAGGGTTAATGCTCCAAGTTGCATGTGCCACATTCTAATTACTGAACCTCATCTGTTTTGTATCCGATTAAAACATTTGAAACAGACCAAAAGTCATTATATGACGATTTATCTAGGCGTCAATATACTGAAAGTCCTTGCAAATGGGTTATATATTATCGCACATGTCCTTGTGCAAATAAGCGGATACACATGCGTGCCTTGAATCGTCAGTTTTTGGCAATTTTGTATTGCTGGTATATTTTATACCCAAGTAAAGACCGATCAATTATCATAAACAAAAACGCAAGATATAGCATGCAGAGATCCAGAAATTGTTAGCCTTGCATCTGTGTCCTTCTTTTTAGATGCTGGTTTTACATTAATCCGGGAAAATATTGAAATTAAATCGTCAAACGCAAAAGTCATGCCAATTTTACCGCTTGGTCATTTTCAGAGACGATATGCTCTGGCTCCGGGAATACGTCCAGTCTTCCCACCACAACTCTGTGGTTTGTAATACCGAGTAACCACTCTGCTGTCTGGAATACTGTGGAAGGCAGTTCAGACCAATAACATGATTTTGTGCTAAAGCAGACGTTGCTGTCAACGATGAAGGGAATACATGGAAATTTATTGAGCAAACCAAGAAGTCTCAACGAATTGTGATTGGCCGAATTTCATTGGCATTTCTCATGTCGGCTCGATGTTTAAAAACAATAATTTATTTATACAAATAACTTCATTTGCAGCTAGTCGCTGAATCTGGAACTTAACCCTATTACTGTCGGGGGGGAGGGAATCAGCCCCCTGAGTTTTTCGCCTACAGTTCATTCATAAACTCAACCCATAATCTTCAAAACTCACTAACTTTCGACCATTTCATTGTGCATAAGAAATGTGTAATTTTCCCCCAAATTAAACCATTAAGAGGGGGTCCAAGACAGTTTTGAAGGGGCGTGCTCGGCCGTTTTGACACAACATCTTTGCATGGTTAAGCACTCGTGGAGAGTTGTGTGTTGAAGGGAAGTGTTAGAAAAACAGATATCGGTAGATAATTAATTGCTCTTTCAGATGGCTATCTCTAAATTTCAAAATTTTGATTATTGAAATGCACAATTTTGGGAAAACTTACTTTTTCAAAAATTATACAATTTTTTTGTTCTTCATGGGGTTCCAAAAAAACGGAATATATGTAACAAAAAACATGCCAATAAATATGTTTTGGAAGTTTCAGGGTGATATTAAAATATTTGATGACCTGATGTCAGGTCAAATGCTAACCTTCCAATATAAATACATGGTGAAAAATGCAAAATAATGGTTTTACACATTTAATCAATCAATTTATTTCAGTATCATGTCATCGTAGGCCCTTATTAATTACCAGGATGAAGTGTTTAGTTGGTGACCTTTTAAAAGGTCATTCAAGGTCACGAACACTTTGTTATCAATAACTCGTGACACGAACACTATAGAGATCGCAAATGGTCTCAAAGCGTTGTCTCGTCATTACGCATCTTATATGCAGTGACACACGACTTACGACTATGATTACCTTAACCTTGACCTTGACCTTTGACACCGGGGTCAAATTTTCGATTGACAAAATATTGGTTTATTCGAAACTGCAATGACAAAGAGAAGACCAATGGTAAAAATATTACTCTATATGCTTTAGATAAAATGTTATTAACGAACACACTTTTGCTGAAAACAGGCTTTTCACATTTGTTGACCTCTGCAACCCAAACCATTGACCTGAGGTCTTTTTAGATGCAATGGTGGCGAAGCACAATCAAAACTGCTTTACTGTAAATTTTCGGATTTCTCCTATCTGCCATAATTTCCGAGATAATGGCAAGGTTTCCTGAAAACGTCATGTTTTGACAAATATTACTTTTGATGACGTCATTTGACCTTGAAGATAGCAACCCAAGGTCACCAAAATTTTACAAAATAAAGTTCATTGTCGACCCTAACCACATACCAAGTTTCATATTGCTAGCTCTTATGACAGCTGAGATCTGAAGGGGGCCGAATAAGGCCCCCGACAGATTCGTATACTTTTCATCCCTCCAGGAATAGGGTTTCATTTCATTTATTCAGTACATCAACCACGGGTCAGGCCTTCCCTTAAGATTGTAAATTCATTTATTCGCAAGTTTCTTGACTCAATATTTAGGGCTCCCCAAGACTTTTGACGTACCTAGACTTGAAAGATATTTTGTGCTACCGTATTTTGGGGCAGAGTCAGACAAAACTGAAACGTGAGATCATTGCTCTGCTTTCAAAGTTCTACCCCTTTCTGAACCCCAGGATTG
>VOPJ01002372.1:0-40243 GCA_014673585.1 Semibalanus balanoides
TGACCACGACAACTTTCGAAGTAATGTTATGAGAACCAGCACACAATGTATAGACCCGGCGAAAGTCATAGGGTCTGTAGTCTTCTGCAAACCTTCGACAAATATAAGTATATGTACCGCTACCGTCTTGTATTATCATTCGAAAGTCTTTATAACCATATTACAAGTTTTCGCGGATATTTTATCTCACCTGTGCCTCGCAGCGGCACTGCGCTGTCAACAGTGTCGCCATCTACCAACACGTTAGCCGGTAACTGGTTAGCTCCGGACTCGAACCGTCTCTCAGGCAGGTGGCACTGCTGCGTTTTTTCACTTGCACTGGCGCCGCCGCCGCCGCCTCGCGTCCCGGGCTGGCTGGGACGGGGAGCGGTGCACGAGATGCGACCCTAATGCCTCGTCATTGCAGCGGCGCCAGGCGTGACCTGGGGATGAGTGACGTCATCGATCATCAGCTGATGATCGGCCCGGCGCCGCCGCAGATCGCGGCCCCCCACCGCGTCTGCTGGCACCGGTATAGCGGGGGGCTGCCGCCCCAGCGGTACAACGGGATGTGACGGACTAAAACCAGCCGCCATTCCCCAGTTATGGTGGAGTGTGGTGAGAGAGACTGAAGTTAGCTGCCATTCCGGCGGCAGCTAGATTCAGCAAGCTCAGTGGAATCCATTCATACGTCAGTACGTCACACAGCCGAAACGTCTGGACATATTTTGTCCCAGTGGATTGCCAGTTATGAACCGTGTGGACTGTGGAATATGTGGACTGTGGACTGCGGATCTTGAGTCACCTAGAAAGTGGCGGAGTCGCAATCGAACCACCAAAGTCCACGACCTTCAATCGATCAAAACTTGTTTTCCGAGTCGTCTCGCATGGCTTCCCAGTCAGAATTGAATTGGTCGGGCTTCCAGCTCGCATAATCAGAGCTGGCTACCTTGTGACATTTCCATGACCTTTTAGCTGCGGGGCGACGGAAGAAAATCATACAAATCTGCCGTGACCTGGAGCGCTGCCAGTATTTGGACAATTACGCTCGTTCCGCGCAGAGCAATGGCATTGCCGTCCATGTTTTAGTTCAACTATGCCATTAACTCTGGCGTGAATTATATAAATTCTGTATGCAGCGCGACAGTTGTGGAACATCAGCGATCATTCGTAAATCGTAGGTACTGGGCGCTCTTAGTGTGTAGATGTTATCTCCGGTACGTTCCAGCGCTGCCTCGAATTAGCGCGCTCTGTCAGTGTCAGCATCGCTGGATTGTTCTCTCTGCAGTCTGCGCCAGGAAAGGTCGGTACTCGGTATAATGAGACTAAATGCTGTCGCATCGAGGTTATTTGCAATGCGGATCGGCTGACGGTGACTTGTTTGGGCGCTGCTGTCGGAGGGATTATTGCAGTCAGCCATCAGCCTCTGCGCTCGGTAAACTCATTAGGACCGAGCATTTGGACTGTGTCCACTTCCAACGCCGTCGCTGCTGTAGCGTGGACCTCGGGTCAAGCTACTGCCATCTATGGGCAGACAGAGAAGCACTACGTTCTATTATAGGTGGCGCTGTCTTCGCTGTGAAGGCGCCTATCGCCCTATCATCGCCACGAAAATCGTGTGATAGATGTCGCTAGTGTAGGAAGCTATTGCCGATTAGTTCATCTTTCCTCCGCTAGATGGTGCGAGAGTGCACCATGACCGCTGCCGGTGTGGACCTCCCGGGGCCGGACCCGCGGTCGTGCAGCGAAACAGGGCAAGCCGCCGCACGGTCACACTATCAAATCATCGCGCTAATCCTTGGCGCTACATTGCAGCTGAATAGACTTGAGCGGCGGCGGCGGCGGCGCGCGCCGCTCGGGCTGCCCTAAATCGCCGCGATTCAAGGACGCCAGGTAGTAGATGTAGGTATCGTAAGACGGTCCCAGTGGACGGCCGGCGCGGCCTGACTGGTTCAAACGTCGGCAGGGGAGGGAGTAACTGGCTCAGTTCGCCACCTGGAGTTCGACAGAGCTAGTGACTCGAGTCGAATGTTTTCCTGCGAGGTAGTTTGGTCGCTGTCCGCTGTAACGGCGCACCTGCACTGTTGTGTCGTTATTTGGGCGAAATTTGCCGCCAGATGTCCATTTAGTTGTTTTCCAATGACGTAGACCAGCCTGTTTGTGTATTTAACAAACTGCTACAGTGTTCCAGCGTTCCTGCCGTTATTATTCGTTTTGCTAACGGTTCGCTGCAGAACCAGATCTGTTGGCTCCTCCGGGCGTCTGCACGGCGTAGTTTCCACTGGAACCTGGCCACGGCCAGTGACTGACGCTGACCTTATATTATCTCTGTCTTGTTGATTAAGCCTGGCTTTTGACTGCTCTGGAATTAATGTTTTTGTGTTTATAGTATATATTTATATATATATATATAAATAATACTTATTATATTTATTATATTTATATTATATATATTATATATATATTATATTATTAATATATATAGTGCGCTCGATCGATCGATTCGCAGCCGCATACCATTTCCGCGCAGTATCCTGCCTCCTGGCGGCTCTAAACAAGCCCTTTAAAGTTTTAAACAGCCTTTTTACCGCCGCTATTTCTGCTAACGCCCACCTAGCCGGCGCACGATCCTATCTCCGTGCCGCCTTGCAATGCTATCTGGCCGACCAAACGATCCCCACTCACGAGCCCATCGGTATTTGTTCGCGGTATCGCCGTCTGTTGGGGTGTGCCGGACTGGGAGGGTGAGCGGGCCATCCCACCGCCTGGACCATAGACTCCTCTCGCGGTTGGCGCCTGTTTGGACCTCCTCCGGACGTCGGCGCCATGCCCTCTGTAAACAGTGTAGTCGATGTGAGGTTGGCCTTCCCGGCTGCTGCTGGGAGCCCGGACGTCGTTACCGTGGCTCCCAGCGCTCCCGGTTGCAGGGCGACCGTTTGTGGTGGCTCAGGGCGCCGTTAACTGTCCAGAGCGACCCGACAATGGTGCGTCCCTTCCCAGCGGCCGCACGGAGACGGGCGGACGGTCCCACCGCCGGCTGACACCGACTGACCTCAGCTGACCTCGGCTGACCTCGGCTGACCTCGGCTGACCCCGGCTGACCTCGGCTGACCTCAATTGACCCCGACTGACCTCGGCTGACCCCGGCTGACCTCGGCTGACCTTGGGTGACCTCGGCTGATCTCGGTTGACCTCGGGTGACCTCCGCCGACCGCGCCTCCGTCCCCGCGCGGTGCTGGCCTCTTTAGGCCTGTTTATTCTCCCATGATCAGCTATGGTAGCGACTAGCGAGCCGGTGATTAATTTCGATGGGCCTAAATGCCGGTGACCTCTGTTGGCTGCCACCAGGGCACTATGCGTCGATGGATATCGTTAGCGATGACCTCGCGGCGCAATGTCCTGGCAAGTTCGGTGAGACTGTATGGTGGACCAGTGAGAGGGTATGGCGGTCTGCTTGTAAAGTCATTATGGTGCAAACACGAATAATCGATCCGATTGGTTCTCAGTAAACAGTGATTATCTTGAGGTAATCCGGGTTGTTACGAGCTTGTTTCCGGACTGGAACTCGCATTTGAGACATGTCAACGAACAGGATAGGTGTGGCCGAGGACCCGAGGTCAGCACGAATAACGTTTTGCTGGTGAGCTGTCCATACCATTCACTCCTCGGTACTATGTCTTATTCCTCACTTCTGAGTCCTCACTCCGTGTACCCACTGTCTGGCACCAGAGTGGCGGCCGTAGTCTGGGAAAGGTCCATCCCAGGTCACATCATCTCGGGTCAGAACGATACACCACATCCATTACCAGCCTCCATGACGGTATTGGCCTCACATCCATCCCAAGAGACGCACTGGTCATTACTCATTACCATTGAGTAGCTCAGTGGCCACTTGTACGCGCCGCCGCTGCTGCCACCGCCACCGCCGCCGCCCACGCTCCAGTTCCGTGACTCCGCCACCAGTCGGCGCTGCTGTAGGTCACAGTGACCCGCCCAGCCGACCTGCGGGCTCGGCCGGACTCTGGTAGTGCTCCGGCGACCAACGGAGAACCCCGCCGCTCCGGCGACCCACGGAGAACCCCGCCGCTCGCGGAGCACCGTTCATTTCCCCGGCGGACGAGCCGTTAATGTGCGTTCAACAAGGGGCATAAAGAGTGTCAGACAGCCGTCTCTGTCAGGGCCGCGATGCCCGAGCCCAGTTTTTACGGCCCGCGGACAGACGCGTCCCGAGCGGCGCTGCCTGCCGCGTGTTGACATGACCTGGACCTCTGACCCGACCTCTGGGCGACACCGCGCCCAAAGACTGTTTACACGCGCGGGAGACGGTCGACTGAGTTAGGTGTTTTGCGTGTCATGAGTCGTTAGGGACTTGGCAGTCGCCTTGCCTGCTTTGACGCGTTTGGCGTGGGGTGGTGGTGTGGTGAAGAGCGGTGGTGCGGCTCTACTGTGAAGTGTTTGCCATGCTGCCGCTGTGGGAGTGCACGAAAACAGGGTAGAAGTCGATAAATAAACCTGATATATGCTCAAGGTCGCTTCTTTTGACAGTAAGTATTCACGCCTGCGCTTGATACGGTATCTATCGGCTGCAAAATTAAAACGCAAACGTGCGTTTCTCCGACCCGTAAATTAAAACCGAGTCAGTTTGGACGTAAAATATTCGTTGATATAATTTAACTCAGCCTTCCAGCTAGTGAGGCAATGTTTAAATTTATGAGTCCAATTAGTTTCGCTTGGGAGCTAGAGCATCGCTGCTGGCCCTGTTCAAACGAGTTGATGTCAAAGCTGCTTTATGAGCGGCGTTCAGAGCGCGTGCCGTCGCCGTGGTGGCAGTCTCTGGCCGAGCGAGCCCAGCTGCCAACTGGACTATACTGACAGCAGCTGCCAGTTGGGTACTCATCACTGCTGCCTGCTAAAAGTCACAGCAATTCGTAGCTGTGACGCGTTATGTCACGGGAGAATAAACTTCGAAAAGCTCAGGATGTTAAGCCGTTAAAGCTACCCATCTCACACGCGAGCGTCAGTTTTACCAGACTGTCAGAGATCAACATTGGTGTTCAGTTTGACTTCCCAACTCAAACAGTGCCCAGAATAACTATCGAGAAGAGACGCCATGGTAGCTTCCTGGCACTGACGGGCAGACTGACGCTGGTCGGTCGAGGTCAATATTTGAGCGCATAGTTATTAGTTTTCCGCGAGTTATCAGCCGAGAAGATTGCTGTCATCTCGGCGCCTCTATTCACGGGCGTGTATGCTGATCTGGCGCCCTGTGCTGATCTGGCGCCCTATGCTGAATCCTGGCGCCCTATGCTCATCCTGACGTTCTAATAGCTGATCTGGGCCTGTGCTGATCTGGCGCCTAATGCGATCCTGGCGCCCTATGCTGATTCCTGACTTCTATGCTGTCCTGGCGCCCTGTGCTGATTCTGGCGCCCTATGCTGATCCTAGCGTCCTATGCTGATCCTGGCGCCCTGTGCTGATCCTGGCGCCCTGTTCTGATCCTGGCGCCCTATGCTGATCCTGGCGCCCTATGCTGATCCTGGTGCCCTATGCTGATCCTGGCGCCCAGTAGCCATCAGCCGAGAAGATTGCTGTCAGCTCGGCGCCCTCTATCACGAGGCGTGTATGTGTGTATGCTGATTCCTCTGTCGCCGAGGGAGGCGCCGCTGGCCGGACCGGGTTGGACCGGACCAAACCAGTATCCCACTGACACCTGCCTGTCACACGCCACTCACCAGCCAGTCGGCCCAGATTAAAACGGTGCTCAGTGATGAATAAACAGCCGCGCCCCTGGGCAGTACGCTGAGCGGTCATCGAGCTGTACTGAACGGTCACCGAGCTGGGCTGAGCTGAGCTGAGCTGAGCTGAGCGGTCACCGAGCTGAGCCGAGCTTAGCTGAGCTGGGCTGAACTGTGCTGAGGTGAACTGGACTGAGCTGAGGTGAACTGAACGTAGCTGTGATGAGATGAGCTGTGATTAGCTACAGCCTTACAGTCATAAGTGGACCTTCAGGCTGTATTTTGAGTGTCGTGTTGCTGCGCAGCTATAGCCAAGGATAGTGACCGAGCGCAATGATCGGTGACAGGTGACCGGTGACCGGTGACTGATGCCCGGTGACAATAACCGATAGCCTGAGAACGGTGATTGGTGACCGCTGTGCGAACACAGCTGCCGACAGCCGAGCCAGAACAGGCTCCAGAGGCCCCAGTTTGGACTCCGTAGGGCCCACTGTGACATCTAGAGGGCTCCTCTGACCTCCATATATAGTCATATGTGACCTCCAGAGGGCCCACTATGGCCTCCAGGGGCCCACTCAGGCCTCCAGATTGTTACATATGACCTCCAGCGGGCCCTTTTGACCTCAAGAGATCCCACTCGCCTCCATCTTACCCGTCTCAGGAGTCAGGACACTAGCCGCAGTCTGTCTGTCTGTCTGTCTGTCTGTCTGTCTGTCTGTCTGTCTGTCTGTCTGTCTGTCTGTCTGTCTGTCTGTCTGGTCTGTTGTCTGTCTGTCTGTCTGTCTGTTGTCTGTCTGTCTGTCTGTCTGTTGTCTGTCTGTCTGTCTGTCTGTCTGTCTGTCTGTCTGTCTGGTCTGGTCTGTCTGGTCTGTCTGTCTGTCCTGTCTGTCTGTCTGTCTGTCTGTCTGTCTGTCTGTCTGTCTGTCTGTCTGTCTGTCTGTCTGTCTGTCTGTCTGTCTTCTGTCCTGTCTGTCTGTCTGTCTGTTGTTCTGTCTGTCTGTCTGTCTTCTGTCCTGTCTGTCTGTCTGTCTGTCTGTCTGTCTGTCTGTCTGTCTGTCTGTCTGTCTGTCTGTCTGTCTGTCTGTCTGGCCACCGTTCCTGCCTAACTCCGTCACGACCGCAGCCGTCCCGCTCCCCCAGTACTGAGACAAACCGTGTCCAGCTGTCGGTCACACTGACGGCGACACGGCGTGGCAGCGGACACGGCACGGCTCCCACGACCGTCGGTCACGGCAGGCACGGGACGACCGTCACTGCCGCCGCCGGCGTCACGGACGTCTCGGGCGTCACGGGCGGCCGCCCCGTGACGGCGGAGGCGGCTCGGTCACACGGCACGGCGCCCAGAGGACACCCTTCACCACCCGCCGACCGCCGGCCGCCAGGCTCGGGAGGCACGGCGCCCGGGCGGTGTGGTGCTGACTGGGTTTCCAGCGACTTAACGCGGCGCTGAGCCGGTGGTTTTGCCCGTCATGTTGTGGCTGTTTGTTTCCGATCCATTCAGTTTGACAGCTGTGTATTATACGGTGAAAACAGTTTGTTCTGACGATTTCGCGTTTAAAATGCATTTATCTATGGCTTGTGGTCATGCAAAAGGCTATAACGGAATAGAGAAAGGCATGGGAAGTCGAACAAGCAAATCGATGACGTTTGCAATGGCTCGATTGCTATTCGTAACTGTCTCTTTGTTCTGCTGTCGCCATCGCTATAAGTTGTGAGCTCGTTTTCACCTGAGCTCGTTTTCACCTATAGATACTGTTCGCTGTGTCCGCTGAGTATAGACCACACATACAGCCGCCAGAAGCTGGCCTTATTTCATGTGTAATACAACACTCGCTTCCTCAAATAGCAGGACTCTTAAGTGGTAAAGTATGTCCTTTGTGTTGAAACACTCGAAACATTCTGATTTATCATATGGTTTATCTTGTCCACCACATCCACAATAACGGATTTCATCTACACGATACTAAGACAATGGTGCACGTTCCAAACGTCTAATCCAAATTAGCAGAGATGTTTTTTTGTAATAATTGGTGTCAAATTAGTGATTGTCTAGGATTAAATTAGCCGAAAACACCACTTAATGGATATACGAAAACCACATCAACCATATATCTGTCGTTTATACAATAAGTGGTCATGTCCATGCCTTTTAATTATTCGAGTGGTGTTATGACTGCGATCGTATTCAGATTTACGTAGGAGGAACACTCGCATGCAATTACCTAAATCGTCCCAGCCCGAGCTGGTAATGCAAGACATTTGTTTCATCTAATGTGTTTTCGGAGAAGAGACCGATGATGAATGACCTAAACTAATGAAGTTACGGCCCTTCCAGTGGTTTTTACGTTTGTACCGATGCTTTCAATCTTTTTAATTGTTCCGTGCTTCTCGTCAGTGATTATTCATCCCCAGCATGTAATTATTTCTTCTATGAGATCTGTATTGAGCATGTAGGTGGCTAGCACATTTTCGTCCAGGCCCAAATGCGACTGATCACCACTTCGCTGATCACTCTCCAAACGCACTCGCTCCCCGCTCTCTCCTCTCTCACTCTCTCCTCTCCCCGTCGCTCTCTACTCTGTCCTCTGAGATCGCCGGCGGCCGTGCCTTCCACCGCTTCCAAGCATTAATAAAACCTCGATTAATTACGGATTCATGACTGCGGCCAACTCAGATCCCCGGTCCTAATCAAATACTGCACACGGAGGGAGATAGGCGGGCCAGACCGGCCAGTAATGTGGGCCTGTCGTAGCCGCGGGCGGCGGCGGCCAGCCTGCCTCGGAACTCGGACCACCGGCCGGCCATCACGGCACGGCACGGTATGGTACGGCACGGCACGGCACGGCACGGCACGGCACGGCACGGCACGGCACGGCACGGCACGGCTGGCCTGCAGCAGCGCCTGTCTGCAGGACCACACACGACAGAAACTGCGTCGTTTCTGCGCAGTATTCTCCGCAGCACCGCTCTGGTCAGAAGGAACAGACTCTGCTGGGTACACCTCCTCCGTCGTCAGCGGGTGCAGGCAGGGGAGGGTAGGGGAGGGTGAGGGAGAGCAGGGGAGGGCAGGGGAGGGCAGGGGAGGGCAGGGGAGGGCAGGGGAGGGAGGGGAGGGCAGGGGAGGGCGGGGAGGGCAGGGGGGCAGGGGAGGGAGGGGAGGGCAGGGGGCAGGGTGGGCGGGGAGGGGAGGCCAGGAGGAGGCAGGAGGAGGCAGGGGGAGGCAGGGGGAGGCAGTGGAGGGCAGGGAGGCCGGGGAGGCAGGAGGAGGCGGTGAGGCAGGTGAGGCAGGGAGGCATGAGGAGGCGGTGAGGAGTGAGGGAGGTGAAGGTGTGGGGAGGGACCCCCTGTGGAGGCGTGCTGCTCAGGGGTGTCGTGCTGATCGGCTGGTGTCTCTGGAATGCCCGGCTGGCTGGTGATCACAGGATGCCGGCCGCGGCTGGAGACCTTATATGTTCGAACAATGTGGAGATGGTGGTGAGTAAGCTAGTAACGAACACGGCCATACCGGCTACTGATACCCAGCTGCCGGCTGTATAATAACAAAACAATGAAGGTGAAACATACCGGCTATGATGTATTATTGCGACAGTTATTGACGGTTCCGTTATGTGGTATAAAACGCCTCTATATGGCACTCGTTATCAACCTAATTTGATGTTCGTGGCTGTAAGTTAAGAGTGATTAGAGGGTGCGTGAATAATTAATTTGTCAGAAGTGGCCCTTTTTACGAGAGACCTCACTCCTCTTGATCCGTCCGCTCGAATGACCGGGCTACCGTGCGATGTTAGATCGCACCCATTTCGTCCCGTGTGTGTCGCTCTGAATTACCTGGAGGCCAGAGGGGCTCTCCGCCATCCAGTTTAAGGCCTCCCGAAAATCCAGACCATCCTCACTTGACGCCGCTTTTGTTACGCGTCGGCTCTATTTTATTTGACCCCGGCTAAGTGGGAGCCTTCCATAAACGGAATGAAGGCAATCTTGTGACTGGCAGCGGCTGCCTTCAGTTCCGCCCCAGGCTCGGTGAGCTGTCGATGGAAACTGCGTAACAAATGCTCCGACAAAGCCTATTATAAATAATGTAGCATTTGTACAGAAACTGCATGCTTTGCCAAAGCCCTCCCTATTCGTCGTTTTATTATTTGATCACGAGTTTTTGCGCAATTTTACGATGGCATCTACTTAGAGATGCTTTCGTATTTATCCGACCAGAACCGTACGATACAACATCTGATTCATCTCAGCTTGTTTGCTATTTTCGAAGAATCATTTGAATTCGATTTTGACTATCAGCGTCGTTTCAATATTAATTATTACGTCGTTGTATTATTCAATGCTCAAAATAATAAAAACGTATTCGCCTGAAGCCCAGACCCCACGTTTAGAGGACTGACCATTTAGGAGCATAATCATGAGCAGATAACTATCGCAGTAATTAGCCGCTGTGGAGTACTGTACCGTGCGGTTTCTTCTCTGCAGAGTGGACGACCATGGTGGTCCTCAGTGGAATGTTGCACCAGTGGGCCTGGCTGTTCACGTGATGTCTTCCCACAGCTCATACCATATGGGCGTGGTGTACTAGTGAGGTTGGAGCAAGCTGTGAGGCGTTTTATGATACGTCTTCTCACTCACTGCCCTTTAGGAGAAGCGGCTAGTGTTGACGTCGTTCAAACATGCTCCAGCTCAGCTTAGCTTGTCAAAGCTGAATCAAATGCAGCTGAAGGAATGTCTTACGCATTTAATGCATATGTATTGGACGTGCCGTTCTTAGTCACTGCTGTAATACGGACTTCTACGTCGGCTTTGGCAAGGCTAGCAGGGTTGTAAACTCAAACAGCTAGTCATTCATCTCCAGAACAAAGGCTGGTGCTGGGACTCACAACACTATAGGCCACCTACCGTCCTCCCGCTCTGTATGTGACCAACTTGACTGAAACACCTCCGGTTTCCAGCGGCTCCAGTTCTGGAGTGGGCATGCTCGCCGTGTCGTCTGGGAAATTTAGACGAGCTATCGCGGCGATCCAGCGCGGTGTGACTAGCTCTAGATTCAGCAGTGGCGGCCCCGCTCTGCCCTGCCTGAGCCGCGCCGGCAGCAGCAGCCGAGTTCCGCTGAAGTCGTCAGTAGTTACGGCAGCCGTGGGCGCCTCCCCTCCCCTCCCCTCCCCTCCTGTGAGAGGGGTGGGGGGAGATGAACGGCCCAGACTGCCGTCACGTCAGCGGCTCCGCACCGACGCAGTTCGATAATAGCTAGCTTTAAATGTTTGCCGGGTCGTGGGTTTAAACTTTATGGCGTCGTTTTGCCGCCTCGATGAGGAGAGGGCTTTCCGGATGGAAGCTTGCGCATCTCGTGGACGCTGAGCGGTCCGGAGTCAGCCGAGATGTCAGAGAGGATAGTCAGCAGAGAGACAAGCTCCGACACGGACCAAGGCCGGAGAGAGCGCAGATAGGGGCTCACTTTGCGTGCCGAAAAGTAATTTGCTTCGGAAGGACGATGTCCCTCGCCCACTGGCCTCTCTCCGATTCCGTGAAGCGTATCATTTGGCGGCGACAGACGGAATAACAGGGCACTGTCGTCCGCGTGGCCGCAGGCAGGGCCGGCAGGAGGAGGCGAGATGGGACGACATGGGCTGCGGTCGGACGGGACGGGACGGGACGGGACGGGACGGGACGGGACGGGACGGGACGGGACGGGACAGGACAGGNCAGCCGTCTCCATTACACACACAACTGTGGTGTATAGTCCGCCCTTCGTTACACAGGAGACTGAGGAGGTCTGCCGCTATCTCTCTATCAGTCCGAGAGCGTTGCGGCTTGTCTCTATCACACGGCGAGCCTCCCAGGGTCGGCTCTCGTGTGATCTCGGCTGACCCATCTCAGCTGTGCTGTGAGAGCTCCCCATTCGCCGCTGGGCCGCCGGCTCGGGGAGGCTGCGCAGCCAGGTAACGAGCTTTTTATGCGCGCCGCGTTTTGAGAGGGGCGTCGTTTTTGCCAGCCGGCATGAGCCATTACCGGCGCGCTGACCGGCTGTGCGGCAAAAACGGCGCGGCGGCGGTCATCTCGGCGCACCGGTGCGCCGCCGGCGGCTGATCCACGGCCACTTAGGGCGGCGAGCGGCTCGCAATCTGCGATGACCGCTGGGTGAGCGGCGTGGTGCGGTGCAGCCGGCTCGGCTCGACCTTGGACCGCCGCCGCCGCCCGCGCGCCGTCCGCCACCACCCTGCTCGTGCTGCCAGGCTTTAATTGCGGCTAGGCTGGCGCGTGCAGCCAGGCTGAACACGAAACTGCTGCGCGCGCCCCATCGCCTCAGAGGCCAGCTGGCTGGGACCGCTGAGGCCTCTGAGGGGCTCCCGCTCCGCGACCGCCGGGACAGGAGACGCGGTGCGTGCCTCCGTGTGGGTTGGCGAGCTGTAATTGAGGACGTGCCGCCGGCCACGGTACCGTCGCCTGAGGCTGCGGCAGCCCGGCCGCTTCTGAACGCTCTGATCTGACCACGCCGGACGTAATGGTCGGCCAGGGAGCCGACGGGCCGATCTCCAGCTGCGGCTGCGTAAACAGGCCCTCTCCGGTGGGTAGGAGGGTCGGAGGAGGCGACTTCAGAAGTCTCCGAGCTCGGACCTCTGCATCCCGGGTGCTGTCCGTAGACAAACATCAGAGTATTTGAAGGGCCGGCCATCTGAAGCCAACGGCAGGCTAAGACGGGTGTTGTTTCAACCTGCCTTGAACGTCACCGTGTCATGGGTGGCTATCGATTGGGTGGGCTAGTTGTGGTCCCGACGACAAACTAAGCCAAACACAGGGCGACTGTTAGTCAGGTTTGCTAGCTGTTCAGCTACAGGTCTGCTGGTCCGATGGTCTGTTCCAGTCTGTTGGTCTGCTGTGGTCTGTGGATCAGGGATCTGCTAGTCTGATGGCTCAGATGTTGGTCGGTTGGCGGAATAAAGTCACGTGTTCGCCTGGTCGGCTGGTCGGCTGGTCGGCTGGTCGGCTGGTCGGCTGGTCGGCTGGTCGGCTGGTCGGCTGGTCGGCGGCGCTGGTTCCGGCTGGTCGGCCGGTCGACTGGTCGGCTAGTCGGCTGGTCGGCTGGCCTGCTGGTCAGCTAGCCGGCTGGTCGGCTGGTTGGCCGTGTAGCGATATTTCAGTGCAGCGCTGCACGGCTGGCCTGCTATCTGGCCATGTATCTCCGGGTAGGACCAGTCCGGGCGGGCCCGACTGGCTCCAACCCGTCCAGCTCCTCGGCCCGGCCACTGACACAGACCAATGACCACGCTCAGGGCAGGTATAAGGCCACTGGCCGGCTGTTCTCGGTGTTGGTATGGGCTGTCGTCACCTGTGACCACGCTGAGCGGAGCGCTGGCCGAGTGAGCTTTCCCGGTGTCAGGACGAGCTGTTGTCACCTCACCAGACTCAGAGCAGAGCAGAAGCTGGCTGGATATTCTCCGTCTCAGGACAGGCTATCGCCATCCTCGCACGGACTAGTGGCTACTTGTGAAGCGAAACTTTGGACGACATGTCATTCGAATAGTGTCATGACGGGTTTAGTTCATTTACATAAAAGCAGTGATCCCACTCAGAGCAGGCACTGGCGACAGAATCCGGTATGGCGGACACGCTGAAGTGTGACACTCATTTTATGGTCCCGCTGAAAAATTGTCTGAAGATGTCATATGACGACAGTGTCACCTGGCCGGTTTTATCGCTATCGTGCGATGACCTGTCAAACCACTGCAGGTTTGGTACCATTGCGTAGCAGCTGCAGATCTTCCAACACATATCATGTCTGATGTCAATAAAATGTCAACTGTCGTCTTAAGACCGCTGAACGAAATGTTGTTACACCACAGCACATGTCTGACCACGGATCTTATTAGTGTCGATTCCTTGCGGTCGGCCGCTGTCACCCACAGTATTACACGGCCCACACCGGGTAGCCATTGCGCAACGGAATTTCATTTATTTAATTGCAAGATGTTTGTACCGTGCGGTTTTGATTGCAAGTAGTCGAAGAGTGGTTTTATTGTCTTGTGCAGGTTTGTTGCTTTGAGTTTTACCGAGTGTTAAAAGAACTTTACAAATGTAGTTTCGAATGCTCCTATCTGACCCCGTCTGACCTCAGTCTGACCACATCAGATCCCTGTTTTCGCTTGTAATCCCGTCTTACTCCACCCTGACATTCATCTTCTCTGTCTAACCACATCGGATTTCAGTCGAGGAGCCTGCTCCCATATCATTCCAACCCCACCCGACCGACTTCCCCACACCTTAATGTGGGACGGAGTCTTTCCGACTGGCTCCTCCCTCCCACCTGAACCGTCCTGCAGCCCCTATCCGATCCCCTCCGACCCCTGTCAAACCTGCAGGCCCTGCACCACCCTGTACTGCACCACCCTGCAGATCCTGCACCACCCTGTCCTGACCCCTGCAGGCCCTGCACCACCCTGTCCTGACCCCTGCAGGCCCTGCACACCTGTCCTGACCCCTCAGTCCGTGCACCACCCTGTCCTGACCCCTGCAGTCCCTGCACCACCCTGTCCTGGCCCCTGCAGTCCCTGCACCACCCTGTCCTGGCCTCTGCAGATCCTGCACCACCCTGTCCTGACCCCTGCAGTCCCTGCACCACCCTGTCCTGATCCCTACAGGCCCTGTACCACCCTGTCCTGGCCCCTGCACAGAGCTTGCACCACCCCACCCTTCATCATCTCGTCCTGACCCCTTCTGACCCTGCACCTCCCCGCTCTGTCGCCTGTTGACCCCGTCTCGCTCCACTGCCCTCCAGAAGCCCGAGGCAGGCTGTCCCGCTGTCGCAGCTAGCTGGCCGTCCCGCTGTCCGACAGGTTGGGTTTAACGAGCCTCCGTCCAGTGCTGAATTCACCAACTGTCCGCTCGCCGCCAGCTCATTTTTGATCTGCCGGCTGAGGCAGTGGTGCCAAATTCCACCACAAGTTACTACACGGTAACAGTTATATTCCCGCTGCTCAAACCATCACACAGAAGGTGTGTTGCGGTTATCGGCACCTATGGAAAACCGTCGTAGCTGTGGGCTATGGTCATCGGAAGCCTCCGATAGAGATAAATATAATATTTGTTTTATGTGTGTTTGTTGATTTCATAGGATGAACTCAATGTTCCGTGACTGTACCGCGAGTTTTGTTTATGTTTCCCTCTGAACCGAGGTGTCATGTAGGCGCCTTGTAGAGCGCCAGTCAGAACGGCCGGCGTCACGTTACACACGTCATACATGGCGGTCCGGGGGGCGGAGTCACGTCATACACGGCGGTCCGGGGGGCGCAGTCACGTCATACACGGCGGTCCGGGGGGCGCGGAGTCGTGGGCGGCCAGATGGACACGGAGACACGTCACTGTCACCGCTGTCTGATACCGCGTGTCACTCTGCCAGACACGGAGTGTGGGACACGACACGATGGCGCGGGCCCCATCAAACAGGATCGCCGTCAGCGATTTCGGGTGGAGACTTTCACCGGACCGTTTTGAAGCGTGCCGCTCGCTGCTGCATGCGCTGTCGTCCGGTGGTTTATAAGGAAAATGAGCCAACCGACTCGTATTGTTCCGTGTAGTGAGCGGTGGTCACCAGCTGGGGGACGGTCCGATGATGGCGGCGGTCACACTGCAGCCAACACGTCACGTCTCTCGGTCCCACCGGGTTACCTGCTGTGCGGTACAGCCTATAGAGCCAGGTCAGGTCGTGCTGTGCGGTACAGTCTATAGAGCCAGGCCAGGACGTGCTGTGCGGTACAGCCTATAGAGCCAGGTCCAGGACGTGCTGTGCGGTACAGCCTACAGAGCCAGGTCAGGACGTGCTGTGCGGTACAGCCTATAGAGCCAGGTCAGACTGATTGGCTGGCGGGGCGGAAGGCTGACCTGTGACATGCTGTGCGGTACAGCCTATAGAGCCAGGTCAGACCGACTGGCCTGCCGGCGACTGACCTGTGACGTGCTGTGCGCTGCTGCCGTGCTGAGGGCCGGTCGCTGGATTCCATTACAGATGCCGTGCTCCGATAGCCACCGTGCCGTTATTTACTGATGCCCAGACCACTTCAGGCGTGTCCGTTATTGTTTGACGCAATTTAATCAACAGGTTAACCGGCTGACCGCCTTAAGCCGCGCCTTATCGCCGGAGTGATCATAACCGCGCCATGCATCGCATCTACGCATCTATTTTGATCGTAAAAATGTTAGTAACACCACAGGGCCGGGAATTATCTCGTATTTTGATCACCGCAGCGTCGAATACATTAGTTTCGATGCAGCGGCGCGGCGCGGAGGAGGGCCGTTTTCTAATCAGGGTCGGTAATGGGCGCCACGTGGAGCTAGTCGTGTCTGAAAGCGGCCGCCGCCGCGCCGTCAGGCTCGCTCCCAGTCTCTCTGTGGTCCGTCCCGTCCCGCTGCTGTGGTGCTGGCGGACGGTACGGCACGAGAAAGTGCAGCCCTGCCCAGCCCAGCCCAGCCCAGCCCAGCCGAGCCGCGCCCAGTCACGAGCAGTGAGGATCATACCACCGGCGGTGTGTGTGGTGGGTGGCTAGAATGACCGCAGCGGGGCAGCTAAGGGGGTGGTGATGACGGAAGCAATGCTGGTCAGGGTGTGTGAGAGTACCGACAACGGATCATATGCGAGTGCCAGGCTGCAACATCAGGGTGTGAGGATGGCATGAAGCTATGTGGGAATGTCTGTCAGGCTGTCTGAGACAAAATGACGTCAGGTTATCTGAGGAAGAGGACGTCAGGTGAGGTGCAGGAACAGGAAGCCGGGCTATCTGGTGGTGTCAGCAGCAGGTCGAGATGTATACGGAACCGGGACGCCGGGCCGGGCCGGGGCAGTCCATCTCGGCGGTAATGCGCCTCCCGTGCTGCGCCGCATTCCAGATCTGCCGACATGATAACGCGGAGGTGCCCAGCAGCGGCGGCGGCCTCCGACGGACGCGGCAGAGGCGAGCTGAGCCGCGGGCGGCCGGCCAGGCACGCCGCTTATCAAAACAGCCAGCACCGCCGCCGCGCCGGCCCCGGCGGAGAATCTGACCCACCCTCGAGCCTGACCGAGCGGCCGTTACCCTGACCAGCCACCCTGGTCAGCTGCCCTGGTCAGCCACCCTGACACGCCGCCCTGACCAGCCGCCCTGGTCAGTTGCCCTGACCAGCCTCCCTGACCAGCCGCCCTGACCAACCCCCCTGACCAACCCTCCCCGATCTCTTCAGACCGACCTGTTCTCACTCGTCTGTCCCGATTATAACTTTCTGACCTGTCCTTCTTAGCCCAGCCACGTGCGGACAGCCGGCATAACTCTATATTACCGCCCGTACTCTGCAAAAGACTCGTAATTCCACCCGAGCTGCCCGTGTTTGCACGTTGTACGCCGCTGCCTGAGCCGAGGGTGGCCTGACGCGGGGCTTTAGCCGCTCCAGTTCCCCTCAGGCCCGTCGGCAGCCGTAAAAACGCAGCATAAACTGCACGGTTTACGCCTGACTGATAACATCTCCTTTATTTGTTCCAGGTAAGCGGTGCCGAGCTGCCCGGGGTGCGGTGGCGGCGGTGGCGGCGGTGGTGGTGGTGGCAGCAGAGGTTCTGAGTCGGCGGTGCGTGAGTAGAGTACCAGCTGTCAGCGCGTGACGGCTCAACTTGCCGGCATCAGCGTCTGAAACGGCCTTCACTGCCACTGGATCATCATACAGCTGCGTATAATGTGCTGCCTGAGACAAACTACTTCACTAGGCTCCACCGCGCGGCTGAAGTGTCCACTACCCAGGGAGCTGGCAGACTCACGACCCAGCTGTTCCGCTCATGCTGTGGTTACTAATGATGAACCGTCCCTGTGATGAATGTTACCGGCTGAATACGGGGCTAAAGAGCGCACCGTCGCTCGAGCAGCCCCGTGCCGGCGCTGAAAAGGCGGCGGCTGCTGAGGCGGTCTGGTGTCGGGGGTAGCCCGTAACTCACCGACAGGTAGCCCGTAACTCACCGACAGGGAGGTGTCGCCAGGCTGGCCAGTAATAGAGGTCGAGCTGTGTATAGGGACGGTCACGAGGTGTGCGCCGCTCCGCTGAAGGTCCTGACGTGTCCACTTCTGCCGTGGTCGCTGCTGCGTCTGCCGTCGTGTCTGCTACTCAACACGACATAGCTCATCATGCTCATCAGCTCATCAGTCTCATCATCATCAAACTGTTCCTCACCAGGATTCTGAGGCAGGGCCAGTGGATATAGATCTGAAAGGTGGCACTGGACGGGTCGCCGGCCGCTCTCCCCGCCTCCCTTGCAGTGTAGTGGCAACGGCAGCGGCAGTTACCGGCCGGTCTGCCATTACCGGTCAGCTGATGTGCCGTTACCAGCTCCCCGTCGTTACCGGTGCGCTGATGAGCGGCGGCCGGAGATTGCCGGGCTGCTGCGCCTCATTGGTTCTGATCAGCAGGAGCCGATCGCTGCTGCTCTGCTGGTCTGACAGCGCCGGCGATAACGGCAGCTGATACCGGTCACCCATTCATCGGGGACCCAGTCGGCCGAGACGCGCCCAGCTAAACGTCCACCACCCCCCCTCTCCTAGTCGCTGGCTCGCCCGACCCAGCTAAACGTCCCCCCTCTCCTAGTCACTGGCTCACCGGACCCAGCTAAACGTCCTTTCCTAGTATCTGGTACGGACCCAGCTAAACACCCTCTCCTAGGTCGCTGGCTTACCGGACCCAAGCTAAACGTCCCCCTCTCCTAGTCACTGGCTCACCGGACCCAGCTTAACGTCCCCCCTCTCCTATAGTCGCTGGCTCGCCGTACCATTGCTACTGCCGCCCCGCGACTGCCAGCCCGCCGGCGACTGAAATGTGTGCACACGTGTAATTATGTATGTAGGTATACATAATTGCACGTGCGGCTACTATGCATAATCGCATGCGTAGTTACACGTAAAATACGACCATTGCGAACGGTTTACGTACCATAAGTAGTGATGAAGATATCTAGATTTAGAAGATGTCCAATCCGGTTTATTGGAAACTGCAGATTACACAAGCACGCTGTCTTGGTTTGAAGCCTTCGTTTGGTTTGGAGCCTTTGATCTATAATTGTAGTCGCTGCCTGAACAAAAATTAATAACCTATACGTAAAACGTTTTGTAATCAACCAAGATTGTATCCAATACGAAGACAAGAAAACTACCTCGAGGCATGACGTTAATTCTTGATTTCTTTGAATCTTGCTTAATCGAAAATTAATGACGCAGAGAAATGCGTTTTTCTTCTCTGCCCTTGCCCAAACGGTGCATTAAAGCCACTTGTCTTCTCTCCAGTCATCCATCAGTGTTATGACATGTCTTAGCAAAGCGCATTATGATTTTTTGCGTAAGCTCATTTTAAGATTTGCCTAAACCTTGTGTTTCTGTGAATAAAATAAAATATAACCATTACTTTTAGTTTAGACCATGATTATCTGCATATGTTTTGCCTTCCAAATCATCCATGGATAAGGATTACCTCATATCCTACCACATAATGTAAAATAAAATACCGGGATGGCATATCCTCTCAAAATATATTTATAGGACATAGAGAATGAACACATGTTTTCGCCACTAAACACTTTAAAAACCCTCGGACCTGTCAGATCTAGATCATATCTCGCACTGTCCAAAACTAAGCTGAGTTATTGTTCAGAGAGAACGTAAATTGCTTTCCCTGTTCGTGACGGCCGATCCAATCGAGAAACGAGGCAGCGCAGGGCGGCACTACTAATGTCCTCCAGACTCCGGACTCTGGACTCTGGACTCCCGCCGGCGGCCGATCCCCGCACGCTAATTATCAGTCTCCTCGGGCACTTCCGTCAGGGGAGAGGCAGGAGCGTCTCCATTTTGCAATCGTCCTTCTGTGAGCCGGCCGGAGGTCAGCCATTACTGCGGCAGAACAAAAGACAGTGTGGTAATGACTGCCGGTCTGTGATCTGACGGTGGCGCAGCGGCTGTGGTGCGGAGGCGGCGGCGTCCCTTGTATACCCGGGTCAGGCCAGGTCACCACCCCGCACAGAAAATGGCCGCTCAGTCGTACACTAAAGCGGTCCGACAGTCTCTCTGGCGATTTACAGCGGCGCCTCCGTTAATTGATTTCGGTTTACCCGTTATTAGGTGGTACCGGCGATGGTTGGGACTCCAGGTGGCGGCTCTGGGAGGCGTGCCTTTGCCTGAGCCCCACTCGACCCTGGCCCGCCGCCGCCGCGGCCCGAGCCGGCCGAGGGGGCCTCCTATACTCGCCTACCCAGGCGCTGGAATCTGGGCCACCCGATCGCAGGAGTGACCCCGTGCTCCCCGATACCGGGGCTGCAGAATTAATGATTCCGGGCACCGTTAATGCTCACGATTTCTAATAATTGGCGTGGATGAAAGCTGGGGACGCTGTGATTGTGGCCTATTGATGAGTGGCTCTGATCGAGTCCGAGAACGAGTCTGAGTCTAAGTTAGAGTCCGAGTCCGATTCAAAGTTAGAGTCCGAGTCAAATTCAGAGTCCGATTCAAAGTCAGAGTCTGAGTCCGAGTCAAAGTTAGAGTCCGAGTCAAAGTCTAAGTCAGAGTCAGAGTCTGAGTCTGAGTCAAAGTTAGAGTCCGAGTCAAAGTCAGAGTCAGAGTCAGATTAAAAGTCAAAGTCAAAGTCAGAGTCAGAGTCAGAGTCAGTCAAAGTCTGAGTCCGAGTCAAAGTCAGGTCCGAGTCAAAGTCAGAATCTTAGTCAAAGTCAGTGTCAAAGTGAGTGCTGAGTCGGAGGAGGCCGAGTCTGCCCTTCCGCCCATCATCTGATCGTGGCCTGCACCGGAACCTCGCCCCTAATCCTTCAGCGTCGGAGCCTGTGTCGGCCGGGCTCTTTACATTCCAGTGGAAGTTTGCTGAGCTCAGAGGCCGTCGGAGGGCGGCGGGGCGGCGGGGTGGTGGGGCGGCTCGGGCGCACGCGGGGCACACTAAGTGGATGCTCGGAGACGACGCGATTAGGTGGGTCGCCGCTGTCGGCCCACGGGTCGACCCGATCGCTGATAGATATTCAACGCACATGAAAACAGACACCTCCCCCGCCGCTTCGGTGATCGCTCTGCTCCAGATTCATCACCGCCGGGGCGCGCTTTTTATTTGCATCTGGTCTCCGTCGTGCTTTTACAAACGCCGCCCACGCGGGAGCAGCGGCGCTGGAGCGGTGCTGCGTATCGCTGATCGGATCAAACCGCCCCCGCCCCCGCCCCCACCCCCGCCCCGGCCCCCGCCCCCGCCCCGGCCGGAACGAAGGTGACACCTGCCTCGGGCCAGCTGTGCTGAGCTTGGATCCGACACGAACTAACAATAACAAACATGTCAATATCTGAGCATGTTAATTGTAAAGCGTTCATTCAAAATGTGGCCGGCTAGTGCGCGCGGTAACGATTCCCTTCTGATTGGCCTGGCTGGACTGAAGAAGAAATAACACCGGGTCGGGCCGGGCCGGGGACAGGGTCGCTCGGGCGGGCGATCGCTCTGCTTGCCTGGGCGGAGTCCCAATTAAACGGGAACACCGAAACAGGCGCAGCCTCCTACAGAGCTGTGTAGGCTGCCGTGATTACAGGCCATGAAAGCCCAAGTTAATTTGGCTGGGTCAGGCTGGCTCAGGCTGGCGGTGGCTGGCGGTGGCTGGCGGTGGCCGTGGCGGTAGCGGTGATGGCGGTCGTGGTAAGGAGGCTGGTAGGCACCAGCTGCAGAGTGATGTCCTGCCCCGTGTCGGCTATTTCAGTTCCCAACGAGCATCTGTCTGTATCAGGGAGTAACCATGGATAACCACCAACTTCCTGTCCGGCGGGCACCCATCTTCTGTCGTGCCCTCCGGCTGGATCTCCATAACGGCGCCGGTTGTTGGACCGGCCGGCCCCGGCTGACACAACCGCTCCTCCTCCTCGGGGTCACCGCCGGGGACTCGAGTGGTGCGACCCGACCCGACCCTGCCCTGTTCAGAGTGCCACCCCGCCACCACGACTGACACACAGGCGCCACAGCTAATATTTAAATGCCACTCTGCATATGCATAAGAGGGAGATTAATGCATACGGAATATGTGCGTTCGCTCGCGCTCGCTCGGTCGGTGCCGGAGGCCGACGGCCGATCCGTCCCGTTACCGATCGTAGATGCTCTCTGACAGCCTGTTTCGAGAGATCGAGGCTGGCTCGGGAGATCGAGGCTGTCTCGAGAGATCGAGGCTGTCTCGAGATATCGTGGCTGTCTCGGGAGATCGAGGCTGGCTCCGGAGATCGAGGCTGTCTTGAGAGATCGAGGCTATCTTGAGAGATCGAGGCTGGCTCGGGAGATCGAGGCTGTCTTGAGAGATCGAGGCTGTCTCGGGATATTGAGTCTGTCTCGAGAGATCGAGGCTGTCTCGAGAGATCGATGCTGTCTCGGGAGATCGAGTCTTCTCCAGCTCTCGCCGTCACCCGAGGCTCGACGGCGTCTCGGCGGCGACTTGATAGCGAGGCGGATACAATATCCGCTGGGCAGCGGCTGCTGTGTGTGTGTCTGTCTGTGATGCCGTGTCTGCCGTGCGTCGTCTCATTTCCGGGGCGGCCGCTGCGGTTTGAGAGTGGATTTTCACCGGCCGGTATATTGCATGCTGGTGATCGCAGTGGAACCTATCTCCGCATATCTGGCACAAGACCTTCTGACGAACAAAGCTTGTTTTGGAGCGTGGCGTGCACCAATTATAAATAATCTCCCACCAGGCAATAATAGTGTGAAATAACAGCGTTGTAATCCACGGACTGGCAGTCGCCCATTCAGTTCCAAAAACACATTAGCGTGGATCGGTGGGATTTATCAGTGCATGTGGCAGGCGCAGTGAAGGACAGCTTAGGGTGGCTGCCAGTGACTTCTGTGGCGTGATTGATCGTGTCGTGTGATCTCCCCAGTCTGCTGGTATTGGCCGATAACTATCGCGCTGACGTCCGATTGTTTGTCTTTCTGGGAGGGGAGGAACGGATTGGTCAGATATGTCAGCTGGACTTATGTGACAGTTTATCGACGTTTATCATCCATCTCAAATGTCTCAGGTCTGCCGTTCCTTGTGTGTCCTGTTTACCAGCATTCTCGCGTGTTTTTTCCCTCACATAACAGCGACTTCATCCGCTCAGCTGATCTGAAAAACATAAGACACCTTGGGCAACGGGGTGATGTCGGATATCTCCGCTTTTCGATTGGCCTTTGGCAGCACGTCTAGCAAATAAAGGCGTCGATAAATTTCGCCTTGCCAAGTTAACACGAGCTCCTCTGAAAAGTCGCTGAAGTGTTTATTTTACAATGTACTCTTGACACCCGAATGGTATGCATTCTCGTAACTGTATTTGCTGCTTGGTGACTAAATATATGTTAATGGACACCGATGACTTAATTTTNGGGCGGCTCGGGCGCACGCGGGGCACACTAAGTGGATGCTCGGAGACGACGCGATTAGGTGGGTCGCCGCTGTCGGCCCACGGGTCGACCCGATCGCTGATAGATATTCAACGCACATGAAAACAGACACCTCCCCCGCCGCTTCGGTGATCGCTCTGCTCCAGATTCATCACCGCCGGGGCGCGCTTTTTATTTGCATCTGGTCTCCGTCGTGCTTTTACAAACGCCGCCCACGCGGGAGCAGCGGCGCTGGAGCGGTGCTGCGTATCGCTGATCGGATCAAACCGCCCCCGCCCCCGCCCCCACCCCCGCCCCGGCCCCCGCCCCCGCCCCGGCCGGAACGAAGGTGACACCTGCCTCGGGCCAGCTGTGCTGAGCTTGGATCCGACACGAACTAACAATAACAAACATGTCAATATCTGAGCATGTTAATTGTAAAGCGTTCATTCAAAATGTGGCCGGCTAGTGCGCGCGGTAACGATTCCCTTCTGATTGGCCTGGCTGGACTGAAGAAGAAATAACACCGGGTCGGGCCGGGCCGGGGACAGGGTCGCTCGGGCGGGCGATCGCTCTGCTTGCCTGGGCGGAGTCCCAATTAAACGGGAACACCGAAACAGGCGCAGCCTCCTACAGAGCTGTGTAGGCTGCCGTGATTACAGGCCATGAAAGCCCAAGTTAATTTGGCTGGGTCAGGCTGGCTCAGGCTGGCGGTGGCTGGCGGTGGCTGGCGGTGGCCGTGGCGGTAGCGGTGATGGCGGTCGTGGTAAGGAGGCTGGTAGGCACCAGCTGCAGAGTGATGTCCTGCCCCGTGTCGGCTATTTCAGTTCCCAACGAGCATCTGTCTGTATCAGGGAGTAACCATGGATAACCACCAACTTCCTGTCCGGCGGGCACCCATCTTCTGTCGTGCCCTCCGGCTGGATCTCCATAACGGCGCCGGTTGTTGGACCGGCCGGCCCCGGCTGACACAACCGCTCCTCCTCCTCGGGGTCACCGCCGGGGACTCGAGTGGTGCGACCCGACCCGACCCTGCCCTGTTCAGAGTGCCACCCCGCCACCACGACTGACACACAGGCGCCACAGCTAATATTTAAATGCCACTCTGCATATGCATAAGAGGGAGATTAATGCATACGGAATATGTGCGTTCGCTCGCGCTCGCTCGGTCGGTGCCGGAGGCCGACGGCCGATCCGTCCCGTTACCGATCGTAGATGCTCTCTGACAGCCTGTTTCGAGAGATCGAGGCTGGCTCGGGAGATCGAGGCTGTCTCGAGAGATCGAGGCTGTCTCGGGAGATATCGTGGCTGTCTCGGGAGATCGAGGCTGGCTCCGGAGATCGAGGCTGTCTTGAGAGATCGAGGCTATCTTGAGAGATCGAGGCTGGCTCGGGAGATCGAGGCTGTCTTGAGGCTGTCTCGAGAGGTCGAGGCTGTTTCTCGGGATATTGAGTCTGTCTCGAGAGATCGAGGCTGTCTCGAGAGATCGATCGAGGCTGTCTCGGGAGATCGAGTCTTCTCCAGCTCTCGCCGTCACCCGAGGCTCGACGGCGTCTCGGCGGCGACTTGATAGCGAGGCGGATACAATATCCGCTGGGCAGCGGCTGCTGTGTGTGTGTCTGTCTGTGATGCCGTGTCTGCCGTGCGTCGTCTCATTTCCGGGGCGGCCGCTGCGGTTTGAGAGTGGATTTTCACCGGCCGGTATATTGCATGCTGGTGATCGCAGTGGAACCTATCTCCGCATATCTGGCACAAGACCTTCTGACGAACAAAGCTTGTTTTGGAGCGTGGCGTGCACCAATTATAAATAATCTCCCACCAGGCAATAATAGTGTGAAATAACAGCGTTGTAATCCACGGACTGGCAGTCGCCCATTCAGTTCCAAAAACACATTAGCGTGGATCGGTGGGATTTATCAGTGCATGTGGCAGGCGCAGTGAAGGACAGCTTAGGGTGGCTGCCAGTGACTTCTGTGGCGTGATTGATCGTGTCGTGTGATCTCCCCAGTCTGCTGGTATTGGCCGATAACTATCGCGCTGACGTCCGATTGTTTGTCTTTCTGGGAGGGGAGGAACGGATTGGTCAGATATGTCAGCTGGACTTATGTGACAGTTTATCGACGTTTATCATCCATCTCAAATGTCTCAGGTCTGCCGTTCCTTGTGTGTCCTGTTTACCAGCATTCTCGCGTGTTTTTTCCCTCACATAACAGCGACTTCATCCGCTCAGCTGATCTGAAAAACATAAGACACCTTGGGCAACGGGGTGATGTCGGATATCTCCGCTTTTCGATTGGCCTTTGGCAGCACGTCTAGCAAATAAAGGCGTCGATAAATTTCGCCTTGCCAAGTTAACACGAGCTCCTCTGAAAAGTCGCTGAAGTGTTTATTTTACAATGTACTCTTGACACCCGAATGGTATGCATTCTCGTAACTGTATTTGCTGCTTGGTGACTAAATATATGTTAATGGACACCGATGACTTAATTTTACACCAGTGACTCCTGTTATCGTTCAATCTAGACTAGTGTCAGGTTTCCATGGAGTGCAGGGACACGTGCTGCTGCTACATAAAAGGCCAAAACGTTATTTACTCCTTTGTATCTTTTAGGCGTTAGTTCTCCCCGCATCTTGGATGGCCTTGTGCCCCCCCCTACCATCTTCCCCCGACACCTTTTTCCGTCCTGGCAGGAAGGGATCGCTCCAGCCGTTTAGGGTCCGAGTCGCCTTTTACTATTCGAGTGTGCTGGACCATTGCCTCTTGACGTCTTGGCTAGGACGGCAGCGGTCGACAGCGGCGTCGCTCAATGGTTCATGCTAGGTCAGCTTGCCAGGGGCCATGAGCCTTCCACTTTAAATGCTGTCGCAAGCAGGACTTAACCGGTTGGAATGGGCATACGCGACAGGTTCCTGCAACAAATCCGCCTAGCTAAAGATTCATGATATCAAGACACCCTTTGATATTTTTTAAAAATATAAATTGTATTACAACCACGTTAATGTATTGACATTATGATTTCCATCAGTCATCAATAATGTTCCGCCACTGCCTGCGGAACTGAAATCCCATATAAGCTACTGCTATGTGATTCATATGAACGATCATATTTCTGTACAATATTAATAGTTACTTTGAAAGCACTTTAGACACCCTCCTGAATGCTGAATGTTTGTTGTCGTACCACCCTGGGTGTGGGCGCGGTGACTACCTGTTGTTTGGTGTCCCGTCCTGGGTGTGGCCATGTCTCTAATTGTCAACTCACGCGTCCCTCCTATCTCCCCCCCCCCCCTCCCCAGCTCCGGCAGCGGCGGGGTGGCGGGAGCGGTGGCGGCGGGTCGACCGAGCTGAGCAGATGCAGATGTATGTGTGCCGACGCGCTCGTTTGTCATCTCGGCCGCTTGTCGAGATGTCACCGCGACAACGTGAGAGGGGCCACCATCCGTCTCCGGCGTGACAGCGTCGAACTCGATACGTGAGGGCAGCCGCGCCCGGCGGGAGGTCGCCGCCACACCTCCCCACACCGGCCGCCCCGCCCCACACCACCGAGCTCATGAGTAGCTGTCCGTCTGCCCACGTCCTCCTCACATCAGGGGAGCTGGCGCGGCGGACCACGCAGCCTGGTGCGGCGGACCACGCAGCCTGCCGCCTTCCCATGCCTGAACTGCTGGGGCTGACCTTGACCTGACCGCTCACCTGACGTCAGGGAACCTGGTGTGCTGGACCCACGCAGTTCGGCCTCTCCTGCATACTGAAGTTCCTGAACCCTCCAACCCACCCACAACACCTCAGGAAGCCAGGTGTGATGGACCAGCTGAACTCGTGAGCGTGCCCCGTCTACCCACCGCACATCAGTGAATCTGGTGAACTGAACCCACGCCACTGGACTGGGCTGGTGGGCCGAACCGGTATAGGCCGGTGCTGATTGAGCTGTTGTGCCGGCTCATGGCTGGTGCATTGTGTTTTGTAGACAAAGCGTTGCTTGACGAAATCCCCGAAAGCTGCGTTTTACCGTCACACTGGGGTATCAGACGCTAACAAGTAACAGAATGGGCTGAGAGTGTTCTATTTGTCCTTCGTGATATGTTGCGCCTTCTGCTTGACCAATGAATGAATGAACGAACTCTGAAGCAAGTAACGCCGAGAAACTATCGTCACTCTCAACTCTCATCAAAAAGGTTTCGAATTGTGAACACTTATGTGGCATCTTATTTCATTTATCCACAGTAAATAATTCACCTTGCGATGGAGCCGAAATAAATTACCTTGGCTCCGTAGAGCTTCCGGTACTGTGTGCAGCTGTTTGTGAGATAATCCTGGTGCCAGCCACGTGTTGTGCTGGCCGCTGCGTCTCTGAGCCGGCTGCAGCGGTTACCAGCTGTCCTCTGAGCCGGCTGCAGCGGTTACCAGCTGTCCTGGCAGCTGTCTGAGGAGCCTGGCGACCCCCGCGGCGGCCCAGACAGCATCACCTGCGAGCTGTGCTCTACCGGCACCTTCTGAGGAGCTGGATGGGAAGTCCTACTCTGCTGCCTCCCTGCTGCTGCTCTGCTGAGCTGTCCTTCTGCGTTCCTTCGTATTGGCCGATCCAGCCGTCGGTTGGAGGGGGGGGGGGAATCGCATCGAAAGGGCCCTGTAAAAATCCTGACATATCGAAAAGCACTCGCGGCACCGCCACTGGCATAGGACAAGTGGTGCACCACAGAAGCACGACATATGGGCTTACTTGGGTGCAACCAAGCCCAGCGTATGGTACTGCGTGCTGTATACTGAATATGAATATTTGCTCTACTTGAGCACCACGTAATCATCCCGACAAACTGTCTAGCTAGACCTTTCAGGCCCATCGCCGGCTCCGTGGCTCTGATTTTTGCAGCTCTAGTCCTGCCTGCTGCCCCTCTGATGTCCTGCTGCTGGCCTGAAAACTGGCCAAGACCATTTATAGATACTCAGCTGGCCATCTGATAAGCTGAACGAAGAGCAGCGCGCTGCGTGGATGAAAATCGATAATAACGTGATGCATGATTATAGAACCTTGGAACTTTATGTTGGAAATAATAACACATTGAATGTGTTTGTTAATCCAAAGCTTTCGGGACCAAGGTCCGGAACACTTTTGGATAAAACACTTTTGTCCCTTGCTGGTTTCCATTTATTTGGTTTTTAAAAGTTCCTAATTTTCTATAAATCCCCGTTAATTTCATAGCGAGCTTTGGTCGATTTTTTCAATCTCTCTGACGGTAAGGCTGCACTGGTCAGTCAGTTGGCCGGGCGGGACTGTGCAGGCCTGCTTCCAGCAGCACCAACCACCTTCACTCCGCACGTCATTCTGCACCCATCTCCGTGGCCTGGGGTGGCATGTGTGTCTGTCGTGTGTGTGGAAGCGCCACTGCCCCGGCGGCGGTGACTTGACAACAGACCGCCGCCAGATGGGGCAGAATCGTAACAGGGGTAATGTTTCCTGCCGAGTTACCTCCGGAGATGGAAGTAGTTACCTAGTTACCTGGCGTGCGGCCAGGCAGCTGCAGTCATATTGGATCATTGCTGTTCTTGGTAAGACTGCAATTTGTGAGCTGCAGCTTTGGTGCAGACCGCTCGGTTGAGTAGGTAACTTCACTCAGCAGACAGATTCGGAGACGAAACGGTGCACTCTCTGACACCGGTACAGCTATCAGCACAAACGCGTAAACGTATGGTGAATAGCTAATGCTGAAATGAAATCCGATAGACCCATCAACACGACACTGTCACACCCTCCTTCAAGAAGATTATCGATGATGATGGAACCTCGAGATTTCCGACGCTGAATATTCTGGTCGTGTGAGTGAACGTCTGAGCTCGTCGGAACCATGTATCGATCTGAGCTACTTTCTGCACTTCCTGTTGATTAGCCTGTTCGCATGCTGTCTCCAGCGCGCGGCGGATTCCGCTCTCCAAACAATGCTCGGCCAGTACCGCGTGCGTCGCGCACGGGACCTTCACGGCCTTATCTCCATATAATGCAGCCTGATCGCAAGAAACGCCGTGCTAATCCAATCACGGTCGTCCGGCGGCGTGATTGTCCGTGAAGGAACATCTCGGGAACATCTGCTCCGTGGCGGCGCAGACCTCGGAGGAGGTGCGGCGTGATGCGCGCGGTGAGCGCAGAGCTATTAGCCGGCCGGTGCGATGTGGCCTCCCCCGCGCGGCCGAGTGGACCGGCCTGCCCGGCCCCTCCGCAGCACTGCGCCCTCCAGTGCTGAGCGGACTGTGGCGAGATGTGGAGGGCAGTGCGGCCCGCGGGTGAACGTCACGCGTGATCGCGGTGGGTGTTGGAGCTACAAGTGGTCGGGATTCGACGGAAAGAGTCCGGCTGGTGGTGGAATTGATCGAGTCAGTATTTCTCACTTCTATCCCAAAATAAAATGCATTGGTATTTTCAAAATTATGTTTGCCGATGTTTCGTTTTTGATGAATTTGTTCTGGCTAGAAGATTAATATAAATACATTTACCTGTTGTTTTTCATATTTTGTAAAGCCTATGAGTTTAAGGTTCAAAATTGTGTCGCCAAATTTTCCGTTACCGCACTTTTCCGTTTTCGTCCTCAATGGCACCAAAGCCACCGAGCCGTCCAGTCAGGACCAACTAAAGACGCTGCGGTCTTTTTGATAAATGTATCAATTACGGCCTATTCAGAAGCGGAGCTTCTGACACCGGTTCCGCGGTGGTCGCACCATGACTGGCGCTTCTTCTGACGAGAACAAACTGTTTCCCGGTTTATGAAAAGCCCGAGTGCTGCGGAGCGGCTCTCGCGGCTCTGTATGCCGTGTAGGCCTGGCGCCGCCAGTGCCATGATGGAGCTGTTTGTTGGAACGAAATTTACGCCACCATCTATCACGCCGCGGCGGACTTTCAGCTACCCTCTTCTCGGTACAAATCATCCCGTTTCTTGTCGGTTTGTTCTGCTGAGCGGAACAACATATTTACCGGAGAGCTGCGAGCGGCGTCTGTGCACTCTATTACAGAAGGACCGTCCTGCTGACCAATCCGCTGCGTTGATCAGTCGATCACGAGTCGCCACTGTCGGTACTCTCGGTCACGAGTCGCCACTGTAGGGTGCCAGTCGCCGCTCCGCTGCTGTGATATCATGTCCTTGGAATGCTGCTCAGTCTGTACATGTCGTACAGCTAGATTTGCACCGATCTGGCCGAGTCCGGTCACAAATAATTCAGGGAAGTCATGCGGTCGATTGCGATGGTGTCCGCTGTGCTCTAGGCTCCGATGCAGCGATACTGGTCCAGTCACCTCACACGGTGTTTGTCACCTCGGCTGGCTGCTGCTGAATCCTATCACCTGGCGGTTTGATGGAACGGCGTTGACTTTTTCCAGGCTGCAGCGAGAGTTCCAGCAGTGTGCAGTTCCCAGGCGACAGCCTCGCGCCCATGATGGCCGCCAAACCGTCGCCGAAAGACGGCAATCGGCTCATGTGCCGACAGTGGTGGAAAGTGTGCTTTGTTTACGGCGACCAGTACAAATACTACAAACAGCTTTATGGCAAGCGTACCAAGATTCAGACTCTGCGCGGACTGGATGCGCGCGGAGAGGCGGCGATGACAGTACAAGAGTAAGTACCTCGCGATCGGCACATTTCCCGAGATCATCTCGCTCGTGTGTAAGCGGTATGCGGACAGCTATCGGCCGGCTTTGTGTTGGCTGATGGATCGACTCACTAATAATCTTGTTACGAAGTCGGCATGCAGACGCGGTCGGCGTCTGGCGGCGCGGCCGGCGCGCGTCCCCGCATTGTATGTAAATCGGCTAATCAGCGCGCTGAGCGTTGCGCCACGGCCCGATCGTCAGTTGGATGTGAGACGGCGCGGCCCGATCGCAGAGCTGACCCGGTGACCCGCCGCTGCCGGCGCCTCGCGGCCCTCCGCCCGCCGCTCTCATGGCAGACAGCTATTTTTATTGGCGTGGCGGCGCGGCCGGCCGGGCCACAGAGCGGTGGAGGAGGGCTCGGTGCAGCACCGCCCGCCGCCAGCTCCGGCCCGCCGCCGTCCCGGGAAATTATAGTCTGGAAATCACGCCACTCTCATCTGGCGGGCAAATGGTAATGGAGGCAGAGCTGCGCCGCGGGTAGAGCGCCGGAGAAAAGGAGAGTCTGCGGCGTTGTGTTTGCTGGCGTGCTGACCACGTAAACACAGTGGGTCGGCGGCGGCGGCGGCGGACCACCGCTGCCCAGTCATTGTGGGCTCTCGGTGACTGGCGCGCGCGACGCTGAGGTTTGCGTCCAGCGAGCCGCCAGCACGACCAGCACGAACTGCCAACAGTCCGACAGTTTTTATCCGTCAGGCCACGTGCTGAACTGCCCTTGGTGCCTCCAGCTCGCACACAGCGATCGCCTATCTTCAGATGGGTGGAGCCGGCCGACGGGCGGTGAGAGCCGACTCGCGGTTTGAGCACGCGAACCCCTGCCCGCGCCGCCCGGCCGGCCGGCCGGCGGGAGACTGCGATCGGCGAACACAACAGTATCGGAGACCGCAGCGCGACACAGAGAGATAACACCAGCGCGGCCGCTCGCAGTCGCGGCACATGCCACGCCGCGTCGGTAAACCCCAGTCAGCGCCGGCGGCGGCGGCGGCGCGGCAGATGACGAATGTTTCAATCGGCCGGCTCTGCTGCGCCGCTTATCATCGCTGCGATGACGGAGATAATTGGCGGCGGCGTTGCACGCCTGTGTGACGCGCTGAGCCGTGCCCCGTGTACCGGCACGGTCCGCGCTCAGCCGCCGCGTGACGGAGCAGCATTCATCCTCCGCTCCGGACCCCCGGTGGGCCGTGATTGGCCCGATCACCGATAAAGACCCTGTCAAAGTCGCATAAAACCGCTGCAGACGCTGCTCCGCCCGCCATCGGCCGCTCGGCCCGGGCCTGGCCACTATGTGACTTGCACGTCTGCTATCTCGCTTGGGCCTGAGTCTCGGGCGTCCCATACAGCCTTCGACGCCCCTGTGTTTCGCCTCCTGGCTCGTCGTAGCCGGCGGGGGCGTGGCGCATTCAGTCGGTGGAGCTGCTTCTTTGTCGTTTCGGCCATGTTCTGTTAGGCCGGCCCAGGGGCGGCCGCGGCCCTGGTTTCGTGTAGGCTGATAAACCCGTGGCCCCTGGATTCACGGGAACTCGGCGTGTCTCCTCTCTTACGGCGAGAGCACTTGCGTACGACCTCTCTGCGCGGCCTTCATGCGCCCATTGTACTTGTGTCTATTAGTGGTTTTGGTTCCTAATCTTGGATGTTAACGACGTCTCGTTGCTCGCGACCGTTTGTGCCCGGGCTGCGCTGACTTCAGTAGCAAGCAGAGTAAACTTAAGTGAAGCGCGGGACCACTCCCCCCCCCCCCCCCCCCCCCCCCCCCCCCCCCCCCCGCCCCCCCCCCCTACGCTCTCAGACCCACTCGAATCGACGTCCCTCCATCAACTCGCAAAGGGCCCCTGCTGCTTGGATCAAATTACAAATTTACAAATACAAATACCATGTATTTGTAAATAACCCTGCGGCCCTGGCAAACATCCTTATCTTCTCGAATATACGGCAGCAAAACAGCTATGCTCTGTGATTGACGTTTTTCCAAAAGCTTTATTGACTCGATAACAACAGAGCAAACCTTAAGCCATTCACTCTTAAACCATTTTTAATGCCGCCTTTTTTCCACATTGTATACAGAATACATGCAATCCTTGATATAGCGGGGCAAAAGCGGACCACCCTTGGTCCACTTTCCCCTTTCAAAGTTTCATTTTTGACAAGCATCAGGACGACACGCCCAAAATTACGATTGATTCTTATGGCAACATTACAACTTATACCCAATGCGTACCAAAAACACTTACCACCGCGCAGGACATCTTCATCTGGGCCACAGACACCTTACACAATTTCGACATTTCCGTTACACTAAAAATTATAACACAAGTAAAAATATCACAATTTTGGTCTTGGACAATCTTTCACCGTCGATCGCCGAGCTGTGGCGTTCGGAAGCTGTGTCACACACATTATGCCAGCTATTAAACAGGGGGCGTAGGAACTCATTTTGAAGTTGGGTGGGGGCATCGGGGCATAAATGCATTTAGGTCGATTCTTCCATAACGTCCAAGGCCGTTATGTTAAAATCCTAAATGTTTGGGGGCAGGCAGTTCCCCCCCCTGCCACCGCTCCTACGCCCAATGGACTGCATTTAGTTCGAAAATAGTTGCAAGTAGATTCCTTCATACTTATAAAAGCAGCAAAGTGGGTGGATTCGCTTTCTGCCCCCGGTGACTCGTTTACCCCCCCCCCCACACACACCACACACACGCACACACACGACGCTGTTCGCTCGCGTTTGCTGTGTGCTGCTTCAGCTGCTTGACCAAACGTCGTATGTGCCCATTTGGCCAGTGGCTTGCGAGTTGTCGACGGTAGCTGCCCGCCTGGCTGTTCCCCCCCTGCAGCGCTGCAGTGGTGGTGGCGCCAGTGTGCGTCAGCCGGCCTGTTGATGAGTTGACGGCCTGCCGCACGTACGCACCTCGCTGGAGGCAGCTCAGTCAATACTGTCATCGGCCAGCACAGCCGGCTGGCACGCAACCATTCGTATGCGTGCGCTTGGGCCGGGCTCGCTCGGCTTCCGCGCCGCCACCAACACTGGATACCTGGAGAGTGTCGGTGAGCTGGAGCAGGGCGCGCTCACAGCCGTAGCTCTGTGAGTGCCGCCCCCCCCCCCCAACACCTCCGCCGTACCCTCCAATCTCATGTCAAACAACCAGGCCGTTGCATTTGTGTGCGCGTGAGCATGTGTTGCGACGGGCGGCGGCCGCCGATATCAGTCTGTGGCATGTGTGTTGAAACCTAATGGTCTATTTTTGACTCTTTGGTGATAGGTGGGTGCTCGTCAAGTAGAAGCATGGTCAGTAGGAGCTTGTCAAGCAGCTCTTTGATTCGTATGGGCCAGCGTGGCTAGCGCGCCGTCCTACTTTTGAATAGCGTGGCCGGCACCTGTTTATCGATCCATTTACCTAGTCTGGCCGCCTAGTGAGCCTCCGAGGCCGCTGCCGCTGGCGTCAGACGCTAAATTCGCATCGCTGTCTGACACTGAATCTCCCCGCTGAGTTATGGCATAGCCAGGCGCGTTCATAAAGAGCGCGTGATTGCGGCGCTTTGTGTGCGATCAAGCCGTGGTCCCATTCCACACTGTCGGGAAGCGTCGCCAGGAAAAGGTCATCACGGACGCCGCGGCTATTTGTGCGGTGTGTTGATGTCGTCACCGGGGTGACGACCGCGGTGCAGGACGGGCCCTGTTACAATCTAAATGGCGGCCGAGTGATTGCCGGCTCGCTGCGATACGTCATTTATGACGCACGGCCTGCAGAGGTGCTACCGCTGAGAGCAAAGCTCGGTCCAGGAAATCTGGCGCTCGCCGGCCGCTTCCATTTGCCGTCTTTAGACACCTCTGCTCAAGTTTATCTTGCGTCTAGGTTAAATGTAGCAAGGCTTGGAGGTAAGCGACAGCATAGAGTACTGTGGATGCATTGTGTGAACAGCAGTGGTTACTGGACGAGTTTCGCTGAATCAGCAGCCGTGAGCGTCCTAGCAGGTCGTCATAGGACTTTGGCTGTGACTGTGACATATATAAGTCTCACCTAGTCCGCGCGAACTAGTGCTTTCTGCTATGATTACCGAACGCATGACAATGGAGCTCGAGTCTTCGGCCTCCCTCGTACGAGGACGTGGCAGGGCATTTCCCTTGCATTGTTACCCGTTATTGCTGATAGCAAGATAGGCAGCTGGGACGTATGACGCAACTTTAATATCTTATTTCTCTGACATATTCCTGCTTTCGCAATGTTGAATGCAAGGTTATTAATTTGTTATTTTTGTTACTTAAGTGTACCTGATAATAGCCACT
This sequence comes from Semibalanus balanoides, assembly GCA_014673585.1. NCBI lineage: Eukaryota > Metazoa > Arthropoda > Thecostraca > Balanomorpha > Balanidae > Semibalanus > Semibalanus balanoides. Next base: position 34,999 of record VOPJ01002372.1, read on the forward strand.
TTTTATGCCATTATTCTTAAATAAGTTGTTGACGAAAAATAAGTGCTGGCTTATTATATCTTCGATTTTGTATTGTTACCTGGTATTTCAACAGACACAGAAGTCCCTTTAAACTATACAATATCTTGTGGATGTCTTGCTACAAATCTAGCGTTTTAGTCAGGTCCATCTGATTCAGAGATCTCCGTACGGACACCATAAGTTCCATTCTCCCGGCTGAAGGTTGGACAGAAATTCCGACTGACAGGCATCCTCCCTATGCGGAGAGCGCCGATATTGATCGGAGCCTGTATAGGCTTGTGACTTGGCACCCCGTGGCCACGACGCCTGGGCTTCTTTGCATATAAAGGAGCCCAGATAAGGCTATAAGCTGTCGGGCGGGAGACATCCGACAGTGTGAGAGATCGACAGCTAAAAGCATACGAGCGTGCTAGACTAAAAACTACCGTTCCTGGACGGCTGGAAAGTACATACTGCTCAAATGTACGCTGTAGTTATCTGATAAGTCACAAAGCAAGACCTCGTGCCATTACAGCTTCGATATTCCCAGCTCCGCACTTTGTTGTTCTATATGGATCCTGCTGGAACAAAGAACAAATTTGTTCCGTAAGTGACATGTGTGCGACCGAGACTGAAATGTGTCTTCCGTAGCTCGGATGTGTTCGGTTCTTCGGTTACTTTCTCTCGTGCCTCAGAATCCGACCTCCCTGCTGTGTGATCCTCTCCTCTCCAGTGGCGGACCAGAGGGGGAGCATCATGGGGCTATGCCCCCCCCCTCCTTGAGCACGGAAGGGGCCTAATAGCCTGAGAGGGCCCATAGCCGATCGAAGTGACACGAAACGGATTTCACTCCGTTTAAAAAAAAATCGTAAGTTAATTTGCCCACTCTTGATCTCCAGAGGGCCAATTCTGACTTCTAGAGGGCCAATTTGACATTCAGAAGGTTAATTCTGGCTAGGAGTTGGAGAGGACCCATAATGACTTGAAGATGGTCCACTCTGACTTTTGAAGAGGGCCAATTCCGGTTTGCAGAGGCTCATTTTGGCATGTTAGAGGCATATTTTGCACCGAAGAGATCCATTATGCCCTATTTTTGTCTTCTAGTTAAAAAGGACTCACCAAAGCTTTAGGAGACCCACTGAGGCCTGAAGCGTCCTACCAAGGCTTTGGGGGGCCCACTGTGCTACGTGGCCCCCTCCTTGACCGAATACCGGATCCGCCACTGCTCCTCTGACGGAGTCGAACCTGTTCTCTCAGGACTCGAACCTGTCCTGTCATTTGGTCCTGTCCTCCCGCACTAGGATGTGACCCGCTGTGATCGTCAGCCTCCGCTGCGTTTCTGCAGGGAACCTGGCTGAACTGTGTACCGCGCTCGGCTCTGGCCATCCACCTGCCTTTGTTGTGGCTGTGACCGCGTCATTAGGCCGTGTTCAGCGGTGGCGGCGGAGCGTGCGCCGCTCGCCGCTACCGACAGACGTGGCGCAGACGCGGCAGAGGCGGCGCAGATAGGCGCGGCGGCGGCAGTCAGACAGCAGTATTGTCCGGCGCCATCCAGCCGCAGCGGCCGATCCGTCACACACACACACACACACACACACACACACACACACACATACTGACAGAGCGCCGCCGGGACGACGCTCGCTGCTCTGAAGCGCGACACCGGAAGCAGGGAGTCTATCAGGAGTCTGTCAGGAGTCTGTCAGGAGTATGTCAGGAGTCTGTCAGGAGTCTGTCAGGAGTCTGTCAGGAGTCTGTCAGGAGTCTGTCAGGAGTCTGTCAGGAGTCTGTCAGGTGGAGCAGGAAACAGGGCGCGATTCGTATTGGGATGAATCCAGGAATCTGGCTGCTACTTCAGGGCTTGATTTGCGCGACATTCCCCTCACTTCTGCTTGTGTCAAGTGTTGTTAGTTCCTTTCACGTCGACTTTAAATTTTTGGGAGGAAACGCATGGACGTTGGCTTCTGAGAAATCTGGCTGTTCCTGTGGGATTAACGCCTCATTAACATTTCGGATTTTGGCGAACCGCGAAGTGTGCACGCAGTGGACATGCTGTGTACGCTCACACACACGGCTCTGTGCGTTGGTCGGTCACTGCGACCCTCTGTCGGCGCGCGGAAGTCGGTCTACTCAGGGGGTCCCGGTGCTGTTTGCTCTGGGCTAACACAAGGCTGGGAGAACGGGCCCTGAAGCGAGGCGGTCGCTGTTCAGCCGTGGGTACCTACTCTGTTTGGACGGTGGGTGACCCCACACAGCGTGTAATCACCCCACGCGGACACCCACGGTCCCACCGAGGACTGCCACTGCCACGAGCACACGGCAACACAATCACACAATATGTTAAGTGATTTTGGAACATCTTCATTAATCAATCATCTTGAAACTCAGCGAGTGATCATTTTTGGTGGGAAGTATTTCGCTGACTTACGGTAAAAATACGTCATCGGTTTCGTTCAGCAACGAATGAATACAAATGCCCTTGAAATTGAGCTGTAAGCATTGGCCATTGTCAGCACGTCTGTTAGCCGGCTGGCTGTGTTTGTCATTGTCATCGGGTCTGTTAGCTTGTCATTGTCATCGGGTCAGTTAGCCGGCGGACGGCTGGCAATGGACGGCGGACAGCGGACTGCCGCTGGCTCCCGGTAGCTGCTGGTGTTTGGTCATCGTATCCCAGTAGCTGCTGGTGTTTGGCCATCGTATCCCGGGAGCTGAGCTGATGTTTGGTCATCGTATCCCGGTAGCTGCTGGAGTTTGGTCATCATATCCCGGTAGCTGAGCTGGTGTTTGGTCATTGTATCCCAGTAGCTGCTGGTGTTTGGTCATCGTATCCCGGGAGCTGAGCTGATGTTTGGTCATCACAGAGGGAGGACACAGCACGTTACACCGCCACCGGCCGCCGGGTCGAAGATCGGTCGCCGATCCTGGGGCCGATACCGGTCCACTGCGATGTGTCGCACGCTGGCCCGTCGAGGAACACAAACGAAAACAACAGGAGGCTGGCCGTCAACACGATCGTTAGTGGCGTGGAATGTCGGCCCACTGACGGCCGGCCGGACATGCATCGTCTATTAGCGACGCTGTCTCTCAGGTCCTCTCCTCAGGGGTTAGGTGAGTATTCTCTCCTGTCCTCGGGGGTTAGGTGAGCATTCTCTCAGATCCTCGGGGGTTAGGTGAGCCGCCTATCAGAGGCAAGGCGCGGGGTGACGATAAACTCGGTGTGGTATGGATAGCCGCATCTCAGGTCCTGGGGTGGGATGAGTCGCCGTCCGTAGAATGCGGTGGGTGTGGGACTGTGGACTGTGGACTGTGGGTTGAGCCGCCTTCCGGAGCCGGAGCTCGATGTTCGGCGGCTGGGCTCGAGACCTGGGTCGGCGGCACTGGTCTGTTGGCTGCACTGCTGGGCTTATATCGCGGTGATCGGACGTGGCCTGTATCCGGCGGCCGGTCACCAGTCGGCAGATGAGAGGTGAGCTGCGGCCCGCGGCTGGCTCGGACAGTCCGGCTCGTATCGGACCTGCACCTCACCATTTCACTGGAACTGACGGCTAGGTGTGCCGCTCAGATTGCCAGTCTGTGTTGCCGTGAGCAGGAACCGTTGTAGGCATAGGTGTTCATTGTGAGTGTGCAGGCTGCACTGGGCTGGGTTTTCCGGACAACTTGTCACAATTACGCATTACCTACGGCTGGCGATAACATCGTGTGGAGACTTTTGATCGTTTCGTGGAGTAGATCTGACCATTGATGTACCAGCAATGGCTCAGATCGCTGCGTACATTGAATTTTGATTTTCCTCAGCGCGTTGTGGCAGGTTCACTCGGCGCGCGCTCGCCTGCCTACAGGACTTTCAGCATCGCATTGCCATTGTCCTGCGTCCTGTCTCGAAAGCCTTGGATGTGCAAGGTGCAAAATGTATCAGAGGTGTAAGCTCGCTTGACAACTTATTCATTTGTTTTAATCGATGGCTCATTGCAGCTAAACGCTCGTGATGTTTTTGCGTCTGACGGTTATTGGGTTCATTGGGTCGGATGCCATCTCCACTGACGACTCTTTAAGATTCAAAAGAAATGCTTTCGCGTACTTTTCTTGCGAATTGACTGTTGTGGAACTATTGTCAGCGCGTTGAGATTTGGATAGAGTGAGTGTGTCTCTACGATATGTTTGGGTTAAAGGTGTGAGAAAGCGGACCACTGGTGGTGTGATTGAATTATAGGCATATAGCTAATAAGGTTAAGGTTATATTAAGAATGCAAACTAGAATCCCTTCCCGATCTTACCACGGTACTGGTAAGGCACCGTTGCATATTACATGAAGAGTTGCGAAACCCATCAACAAAATATGCCACGCCACTGTTCGACCTTGTACAGCACTGTGTATCTCCCCTGCCACGAGGAGGTTCATCTTCCAATGAGAGTTGACAGGCTGCCCCCGCCTGGTCCTGTCACCTGTCACCGTCCTGTCCTGTCCTGTCTCCACCGTCACTTCCCAGTCCGTGTTATCATCAGTCACGTTTGTCTCTCCGCCCCGGTATGACGTGACGCTCTCTCGCCCTGATGACGCTCTGGGCTCGTCTGTGTGTACGCCTCGTTTGATCTGTGGTCACGCGCGGCTGACGGGTGCGGCTGCCCGGAACCCACAGCGGTGAGGGTGGAGGCGGTGAGGGCGGCGGTGTGTGTGGCGAATGGCGATGGAGGAGAAGGAGGAGGCAGGGTCCATGTCCGGCGTGGATGGGCGGACCTGGTCTGCATATAGATACCATTCTGCTCTCATTTGCTCTCACATGGCCGCCACAGACTCCACAGATGGTGCGCCGCCCGCGCCGGGCCGTGACCCTCGCGCCGCCCAACCGACCATTTGTTTCGAGCGTCGCGCCCGGCGGCCAGAAAGCAATGTGTCTAGTCGACTTGCTCGGCCGAGCGCGTAGTCGACATTTAGGCATTTGATGTTTGCTCTAGTCAATGGGAGAACGCCCCCCTGTTGCACACCCTATGACACCGCTGAGGGCGCGCTGCCGCGGTGACCGCGGCGCGGCGCGGCTCGCCGTCTGCCCACCCCTCCCCTGCGGCGGCGCCCCTGCCCAGGTCAGACGGGCGGTGACCTCTGGGGCGACCTCCGGCTGGCGGGACGCGCAGGAGGCGACCCAGACAAAAACGACGCATGTTTGACGTTCGGGGTGTACCCGCTGTGAAGCTACAGCGCCCGGCATAGGGACCGACAGCGCTCTCCGACCGTTTTTAGTGGGAGGAT
>VOPJ01002373.1:0-33164 GCA_014673585.1 Semibalanus balanoides
AGCATGTATTTGGTAATGATCGAACAAAATATGTCCTTATTTCCAATTACATACACGTCTGTAACACTGTGAAATACCACGTATTTTCCACAAAATGTCTCAAATTTGACCTCGTTGAGCGAACTTTTAATACTAATTGATTGCAAAACAATTTTACACACCTAGGTAAGGTATCTTTTGTGACGATATTCAGGCATTAATATGACGGAATTTATTCTGGCATGTACAGATCACTTCATTGAAATGACTCATGTTTTCACCATTTTTGGCAAAAATGTCCAAACTTTGACCTCGTTGAGCGACCTCTAAATATTAATCGATTTCAAAAATATTTTACACACGTTGATTTTGATGGGATTTGAACCAGAAAATTGCCTGTCCCGATACAAATTCCGACTTTCGTAAAATAAGGGCAACCCTAGTGAACATTGACCTCAGATGAACTCGTCTGACCCTGTAGGGATCACTAAATGAAAGTCGCTCATAGATCATCAATAATGGCCTATATGATATCATGATCCAGAAGAAAGCTTAACTGGCATGCGTGTCCTCGGAATGGGATGCTTTTGAATATTTCCCCATCGACTTAAAATGAGAGAGGTCACGAAATTGACCCGACCTTAGATAACCAATATCAGAAATCTGAGATGCACAAAATTGTAGGTTATTATGACCTTATAAAATCATGTAAATTTCAAACTAAGCAGCCAAAAACTGTGGCTGTGGTACGGCCACAGACGTTTTGGATTTGGGGTCATCACGTGACCTGGTCTTGTGACCAGATTTAATTTCAACTTGAAGGTCAGAGAAATTTCACTTTACGTGGATAGCTTGCGTTTTTAAACGCATCACTGTTTCTGCCGGTTTTCCCTTAAACAATAACTTATAGAAGTGGGCCGGACCCCCCCCAACACACGCTCTCGCTACCAGGGTTGCGGTTACGTTAGCACGTCTTTTTAGCATAGCACTGTTGGTGACGAACGAGAACCGAGTCGTGATTTTTTACTGTTGACTTATTTGCATAAGTTAGTCCTTAACCTTTTCTCTCCTTTTTGTCTCCCATTATTGTATTTGTATGATCATTGTTTGCCATCGTATTTATTGTCACTTATTAGTTCGGGAGGGCCGTGAGGGCCCACAAAGAATACCTGGCCAAATGTCCATCGGCAGACCCATTCGGGGCATCCTACCAAGCGTTTAGAGCTGGGGTAGTGCGACATTTTAAACAGTGTCCTTTTTAATATCTGCTAATAGCTCTTATAACCGTTGTTTTATGTGTATTTTATTTTAGGGTTGTGTTATATGCTCTTATGTATATTTTTAGGGTTGTGTGAAGTGCTTTTATGTATCTTTTTTGTTTGTATTTTGATGTGATTTTTTTCGGTTTGCGCTTCTACGTGTATAATACTGATGTGATGTTTAATTTTAATTGTATGTGTTTTAACTTTGGACTTGAGCTGTTATTGGGTCACCGCTGCCTGTTGCTCATTTACTTGAATAAACTAAACTAAACTAAACAAATTCCCAGAGCGCTGTACCAGCCTGAATGATGTGGGATTTGTTATATGTCATAAATAAATACATAAATACAAAAATATAAATATATTACTAAATGCAAAGCTAAATGGTGCTCATATGCAAGGTGCTTATAGTTTGCTATACAAAAAACTTCCATCATATCCTTGTGGAATTGAAAATTCAGTCGTGCTTTTGAAACCAGTAAAGCGCCGTAGTTAACGATGAACGAGCGAGCGCGAAGGAAATGTATGATGAATTTCAACTCAATCGAGCAAGTATTTTCTAAGATACAAAAAGGGTACGCACGTGCGCACGTGCAGAGACACCCTTCCCTGAGTTATGGGAAAGTGGCGGCTGAGAGGTCCCTAAGGCCTAACCACACACCAAATTTGAACGCAATCGGCTCAGCCGTTCCTGAGATACATAATAGAGGTGTGCAAGTGCGCACGTGCAGAGCCACCCCACCCCTGACTTGTGGAAAAGCGGCGGTTCAGGGGCACCTAACCACACACCAAATTGCAACACAAGTGGTTCCAGCAGACCGTTTCCCTGAGATATATACATAGGGGGTGCGCTACCGTGGGCAGAGGCACCCCACCCCTGACTAGTGGAAAAGCGGCGGCTGAGGAGTCGCTAACCACACACCAAATTTGAACACAATCAGCCCAGCCGTTGCGGAATTTTAGCGACAAAACACCTTTCAACACCCCTTACGCTGCACGCGCCACGCGCAGTGGTAGACATCCACATAAGTCGGCACTGGTAAAAAATAGGAATGGCTGGATGGGGCTTCTCAGCAAAGAAGCCCACTTGTTAACCGGATGTGCTGTTGCAAAGATATGAGTTTCTCAAAAGCGTCGCCACGGGTCGGGTCGGGTTGGGTCGTGTCGAGTCGCTCATAAGCAGATGTTTCCCATATACCACGTAAAGACGAGCGAGCGCTTCGCGCTCGCTCGTTATAAAGCAAAGATGGATTTGTAAGGTCCTTAAGTTGCTGATAAGTTGGCGATATCATTTGATGCTTGTGTTGTTCCTGCACCCGTGAGTCACGACCCCAATATCTAAAATCGTGACATCAAGGTACGCAAGCTGCTCTTCTCTAAGTTTTACACGGTTGGCACTTTTTAATTTAACACTGTATACTCAAGTCATTGCAACTTGGATTATTCAAACACGACATTAGCCGTTTTCACGAAGGATTTATTTTTACATGGTAGTACCCGGTAGTATCCGGTAATATTTCGTGCATTTTGGGTAATTGAGTCTAGGAAAACGGCTTCTCCCACATATTTTTGGTGTCAATTGAAACTTAACCCTATTCCTTGCGGGCGGCCAGAATTACGTTAATCTGAGTGTGTGTGTGTGGGGGGGGTCAGATTCTGCCCCCCAGAGATATCGAGAACTGCTCTGCTGATTTCAATGAGACGGACACCATTCGATTCTTCGTGACAAAATATTTCTTTTTGGACCCCCAAATTCCATTTTTGTCCAAAAATGGGGGGCCAGGGGGCAAAAAATACGAAAATGTTGGGAGTTTTTTGAAAAGGTCATTGCAGCCATGTGATTCGATCGATTTACATGCATACAACATTTTTGAGCTTCCAATATCATGGTCTTGAATATATGAAAGAGGCATGTATAAAAAAAAATCATAGGCGAACTCAGGAATGAAAAATGGGTGTAATTTTTGATAAAAATATGAGCTATTTGTGAGTGTTTGGGACGATAGGAACGTCACATGTGGGCTTTGTTGCTGAAATTGGTTAAATATAATATATTGCACATAAGCGGTTTAGGCAAACAACATGGGGGGCACCATGTGCAGAACGCCTTTATCATCTTACTTATTTGAATTTGGGCCTAAATTAACGGAGGATATCGCCTCCCATTTAATGTACCTGAGTGCGCCTCTGCCCCAAATATGTATAATCCAAGTATGTATGATGTATATAGCAGTGACATAGCTTCTGACGCTTTTATTCCACCGAAAACTACGAAGGAAGTATGCGCCGCACAACCGCATTCGAAACGACCTCCCCAAAACATGAGCCTTGAGCCGCCTCTGCTGAGACGATTTTTCCCAAAATTTTGACACAACACGCGTCATTCATATTTAGGAAACGTCCGAATGTTTCAAAACAATAGACGTAATGGTTCAGAAGCAGCGGGCGAAAAACTACCGGAGGATAGAATCTGCCCCCGCAAGGAATAGGGTTAATTAATTCATGTACAATTATTTCCTCTTACAAGGCGAAATTCCCCGTTAGTTTTCTTTGTATAAAATTAATGAATAAATATTACCGGGTACAACCGGGTACTACCGTAGTACCCGGCAAAACCCGGTAGGTAATATTTGGGGACGGGAATACTCGGTAACTTACCGCCGGCTCTGGCTTGGCCGCGCGGTCTACTGCATTCCTCCACCACAGATACTTGGGTGAAATCACATGTCCATAAACTTAACCGACCAGAGGAGAGCGGCGCTGCTCTCTCGATCTGAGTACGCGATCCTGAGCGGCTGTCAGAAGCATTTACATGAGCGAGACGACGGGCTGGTTATCAAACAAAACAAATGGGAGAATACTTCTACCAAATCATCACTCGTAATCCACCACGGATGTTTCACGCTTCATAACACCAATCCAAGCATGTCTGCGCAACATGGTTTTCCTATTTGAACAAAGCGAAACCACTTCCACTTCTGTTTATTTTTTAACGGCCTTAACCACGACCGCTGGTAACCACCGCACCCCCTCCACTCCCGCGCAGTCCGATCCACTGAGAACACATACACAGCAATCGCGTGGCATATCAGTGGCGCTGCGACTTAGCACCGCGGTCCTGCCGCGCACTTTTCTGAGTCCACTGACGACCTTTCCAACCAATCGTCCGCAATACCGGGCGGCAGGGTATCCTAGGTGACGTCCGAAACTGCCGGCCAAGAAAACAGTCCGCTGGGTGGATCGCAATGTCCGTTTTGGTATGTGGGAGTGGGCTCGGTATTTAAATAAACCTTGGACACTCGAGCAACAGAACGTGAAACGGTCTTTTGCCTAGCGAACCCATTTTTAAACGTTTGAACGGACTTTTCGGCCAAACCATTCGACTTTGGCGAGTACGGTGGAGTGGTAACGTGCTGAACACCATTTGCTTCACAAAACGTATCAAAAGCAGGGCAAACAAAACATTGCGCATTATCCGACACGATCGTTTTCGGCAGTCCCCAACGGGCAAACAAACTCCGGAGCATTTCTACAGTGACCTCCGCCGTCGCAGAGCGTAAAGGAAACACCTCCATCCACTTGGAGAATGCGTCCACCACAATCAAAAACATGTTACCTACATTTTAAATGGGGCCGCAAAGTCTATGTGAATTCGCTCCCCACGGAGCAGCCGGCCAGACCCAAGGATGCCAGCGGCGAGTCCGGGGGCTCATCGGTTTTAGCGAGGCGCTGCGACTGAACAAATCCTGGCATTTTTCTACGGTGTCTGTGAGTCTGTCTGACCGTCCATGTTCCAGGCCACATACAGAACTAATGTGAAATTTCGCATTTAATAGTGAGATAATTGTACATAAATTCATAAAGTTTCAATTGATACCAAAAATATCTGGGAAAAGCCGTGTTCCTAGACTCAATTACCCAAAGGCACGAAATATTACCGAGTATACTACCAAGGACAACCGGGTAAAAATAAATCCTTCGTGAAGACGGCTATGGAAACAAATTTGCAAAGCATCATCTGGTTTATGATCCAACTCAGACCTAAATCACTCTTTATTTCATTGATCCTTATTCCTTTAAGCCCCAATCTGTTGATCTCTATTCGCAAATAACATCTTTCAGCTACCTACCTCAAATCTCCAGATCTCTGATACTAAATTTCATATCGCAGTTATCTTCAATAAATGTGTCAGCGAGTCTGGCTGTTCGGTGCGGCGCGTCGGGCACCGTCCTACACCTAGTCGTGACCCCCCCCCCGTCCCCCGTCCCCGCTCGTGACTCGTGGTAGCGTTTGATGGTGCTGATCAGCCATGCTGCGGTGGCACTTTTGCAGAGTAGGGACCGACCGCACGAGTAGCGGCCTGTCAGTCCCATAACCGGTCCCACTCGGGGAACGTTACAGTGAAGGTCGCATATCGGTGGAGTTAAGACTTATTCAGCAACTTATTCATCGATGAGCTCCGATTTCTATAAATAAAAATTACATATATGGCCAATTAGACCACGAGAAACACGAATCTGACGTTAAGTTTTTGTCTATAGCACACCCAAATATAGCTGAGGGCAAGTTCCGCACATCGAAAACCAGAAAAATCAAGGTCCAACTTCAAGGTCAAAATCAAAGTAAAAGGACCGGAAACTGAANCGCTCCAGCGACCAGCCATCCCGCCGCTCCAGTGACCAGCCGCCATCCACGCCGCTCCAGCGACCAGCCGCCACCCGCCGCTCCAGCGACCAGCCGCCACCCGCCGCTCCAGAGACCAGCCACCCGCCGCTCCAGCGACCAGCCACCCGCCGCTCCAGCGACCAGCCGCCACCCGCCGCTTCCAGCAAACCGGAGCTGATCCCTCGACCCGCGGAGAATGACAGTGTTCTTCTGAAGAGAGGCTGCCAGGGTGTCGGAAAACGGTGGTATGGCTACCTGGTAGGTGAAATAGTTTTGTATTGCACGGCAGTGTTAGGGATTTTCACGTAGTGAAGGCAATCCTCGCTTATCGCGTTTTATATATGTCATCATTCGTTACCATGCCATTCGACTATCTCACCAAAAATAGCTTTGAGTGAAGCTGGTGGTCAAAAATCCCAATATTTAATTATTCCGCTTTATTTTAGCATCAACCCACAAACCTTCAGTTTTCTATTTATAGTTCATTCCAACGTCTTCACTTGGTAGGTGTGCGTACCGGACTGCTGTTTGGCTGTTGATTCAAGCTGTCAAGGTCAAATTAGCGTCATTGTGGTGTCCAATAGGCCTCTGCTGCATCTTATTTATGAACCTTGCTCATGATGATGAATGTTAACATAGTTCCTAGTTTTGCCTATGACGCGCCACATTGTCGATTATTATTTATTTTTGAAAACGGGCAAGCACTGCCAATGCTATTTTCATCATACCTAACATGTTATCTGACATAACCCGCGCGGCGTAGGGGTCTCTCGCCGAACGCGCGGGTAGGGGGGGGGGGGGAAATATTACCCCCCTCTTATCTTTCCGAACCATAACCCAGCGAGACCCGCATCAAGCTCTCAATTAAAACGAATCGAATGCAATTTTTATTGTAGTCAATGGTAAGGTCACGTCAGGTCATATGGAAAGTTGAGTTAATTGAGTTATGTTCATTACTTTCAATTAAAATCCTTTGATTAAGACTGTCAATGCCCACATAAAGTTTCAAACCGGTGTAAACATCTTATTGCATTAAGTAAAATGAAGATTGCATGCAAATGTCAAGGTCAAGGTCAGGTCACACAAGGTCAACTGTCCTAAAGGGTCAATAAAGCCCTTGTGACACATGTTTTCAGGGTCATTTTGCACGTAAAATCGATAGAAAAAGTCATTCTTATTGACCGTCAAAGGTTCAAAGATAGATCTCTAAGGTACTTGAAAACCTGACTAATATGATAAACATGCATTTTCTAGGTTAGTTTTTGTCTCATAAACACAAAAAACATATTTTTATGTATCTGTAAATCAAGGTCAAAAATAAAAAACACGTTATTTTGGAATGGATTCATTACCTTTATCTATTGGGAGCAATCAGTCACTGAAAAAACGAAAGCTATTTTTATCGAATTCCTGGGATTCATTACATTGTTTCTCATATATATAACTAATATTACCCTATAACATATTATATATATATATATATATATATTATATATATAATATAATATACGTGTTTTAGATAACCTTCTGAAATTTTTCAAATTTTTTGGGAAAAACTTATGAAATCATTTTATTTTTATTTTGGGGGGTCAAAAATTGGCTCCGAAATTGCCATAATCATAAGTAGAGAATTCATTTTCTTTCTTTTTTCAGTTTTGCATTTGCGATTTGCTTCAAAGCTATGGTTTTCTACGATGCAATCAAACATTTATCGTATTTCAACAAAATGGTGTGCTAAACTCATTATCCAAAGTTCTAACATTTTTCAAATGAATTTTTTAGGTAGACGTCAAATTGCTGCTGGATAGTACACTCAGAAAACTTGACGTCGTTATCTGTTACGGTTTTTTTTAAGTTATTGCGGAAATACGGGGGTAATATTTACCCCCCCTACGCCGCGCGGGTTAAGACAAGCACTTTAGAGAGACAAAAACACTTCGAAGAGATGCTTAGAAAGAAAATAACTAACGATACTCGTCTATCGTCTCCAAGAGATGTTAATTGTCAATGCATGATTCGCTCAAAGAAGGTTGGCCAATGGTTTTTAGCAAAACTGCGCTGGTCAATGGCAATGTAGACTAGATAAAGTAGGGAGGAGTCAGAAGGATCTAAGATTGCTCAGGGGCGTAGCCAGGATTTCGGCCAGGGAGGGGGAATGGGATCAGGGGGCCCTTGTAGTCAATGGGGGCCCACATTACTAAAACAGTAAAGTGTGTCGTGCAACAACGACACATAAGTTTTTGACAATTATTTTTGGGGTTAGGGGGGTTAGGGGTAAGAATTTACCAAATAGGCAAATCTGAGACAGTTTTTTTCAAATCAATTTTCTTCTTTTGGTGTTTTTTATTTGCAAGGTGCTCAAAAACTTGAATTTCTACGATTTGTCAAACATTTATAATTTGTCCACTGAAAATAGCACTACATAACGCCATTTAAAGGAAGAAGCTCACCTTGGATTGTTTTAACACGATTCGACTATATTTTGAAATACAAATTATTTTCATAATTTCAAAAATAGCCATACATCGCGCCGATTCAGGACAGAAGGACATACATTATTAATTTTATCAAAACTATATGCGTACTCTCCGGGCAGCGTCAAAGCGTTGCTTCACGCCAATCATGATAATCAAAGCAGTGGTATATATGTATAGCCCCTGCCCAGGTACGTTGAACGCACCACATTTTTTTGAATTCCTTATTTACCGCAGATACATCGACAAAAAGTCAAATATATTCGGCTGGAGAGCCATTTCAGCCCAGAAAACTTGCAGTTAGAGGTTCTTCAACACGGGCTACAAAACTGCTCAGTTCCAAACCCATGTTAAAGGTGAACTATTTCCTTTAACGTCATTATCTCCCAAAACACTTAACGGTTGTCATTGCAATGTTGTGATAAGATGTAAAACCAACGACACCAATTTGGAATAAGCTGTACCAAATTGAAATATTTTTAAGGGTCAAGACCTGCAACTTTTAAATAAATTGCGCCGCGTAGCGGCGCGAAAATTTTGAGTCTTATGCCCTGAATATGCAATATGCATTCTCATCAACACGTCACATTGCTTATGGTGCGGACCTCTAAACATGTTATCGTGCGTTTAAAGTGCTGTAAAAAAGTGTTAAAACGAACTATTTTGCCCAGTCATTTAAGAAAATAGCAGCACAACCCATATATGCGCATTTGAAACGGCACAATTTTTTAACCTGCATGTGATACAATCTGTAATTAAATTGCGCCGCCGAGTGGCGCGAAAATTTTGAGTTTTATTCACTGGACAGTTGCAATCTGACTGTTGAAAGGCCCAGGATCCCTTTAGATTGTTTAGGGGCCCCTTCAACCTTTTCAACGCCCTTCCGCCTTTGGTCATTGCTCGTCTTTAAGACGTGCAATGACCAAAGGCTTATCCAAGATTTCGCCAAGGTAGAACCCGTGGTTTGTGATATGGGCCCCCTGGCACATACATGCCCCCCGATCCCCATAGACACAGGGCCCCCTACATATTTTAGCTTCGCTAGCACGATTTTAACTACTTATTCCGGGTGTAGTCACTACAGGCTGAGCAAGAGCCTCCTCAGGCTGGCCATGGGCTCCCTCAGGCCGACAGAGGACCTCTCAAGTGGTTAGAGGGCCCCTCAGGCCAACTGAGGCCCCTCGGAAAGACAAAGGGTCTCCTCAGGTCTAACTATGACCGCCTCAAGCTGGCCGAGGTTCCCCAGAAGCCACTAGAGGGCCCCACAGGCCGAGAGAGGGCCCCCTCCTGCATAATGAGGGCTACTCATACCGACCGAGGGCTCCTTCAGACTGGACCCCCCAGGCCGATAGCGGGCCCCTTCAGGCGTCCTCATTCCGACTGAGAGTCCCTTAGGCCGACCAAGGGCCACCGCTAGTCGAGGGCCTACTCAGGTGGCCAGAGGGGCCCTTAGGCTTCTGTAGGATCCCTTAGGCCTACTGATGACCCCCCTCAGGCCGACAGAGTGCCCCTCAGACCGACATATGGGCCCCTTCAGCCTTACAGAGGCCCTGTCGAATCAAAGGGGCCCTTCAAGCTATCTGAGGGACCCCTCAGGCCACCAGAGAGCCCCTCAATCCAACATAGAACCCTCAGATCAACAGAAGGCACCACATTACGACAGAGAGCCCCTTCAGACCAATAGACGGTCCACTCAGACCGATAGACGGTACCTCAGGCCAATCAAGGGCCCTCTTATGCCGACCGAGAGCCCCCTGCGCCCTTCTGAGGGCCCCACAGACCGACAAAGGGCCCCCTCAGACCGACAGATGGCTCCCTCAGACCGACAGGGGGCCCCCTCCTCAGACTGACAGAGGGCTCCTCAGACCGACAGAGGGCCCCCTCAGGTCGTCAGGGGGCCCCCCAAACCAACAGAGGACCCCTGCAAACCGACAGAGGCCTGCAGAAGACCCCATCAGATTGGAAGAGGGCCCCTCAGACCGACTGAGGGCCCCTCAGACCGACTGAGGGCCCCTCAGACCTCAGACCGATAGAGGGTCCCTCAGACCGATAGAGGGTCCCTCAGACCGAAAGAGAGCCCCTCATGCCGATTGAGGGCCCCTCAGGCCGACCGAGAGCCCCTCAGGCCGACCGAGGGCCTGCTCGGGTCGATCGAGGGCCCCCTCAGACCAACAGAGGGTTTTATGGTGTCACGTAAGGCGTTTTGCGGGCGCCTGACACCATCCAAAACACTGGGGCCTTCGGCCCCAGGGAGCCCTCGCTCGGTCGCCAGAGAGGCCCGCCAGGCCTCCAGGGTGGCATAGCCCCTTTGGCCCCCCATTGGCTACGCCACTGAGATCGCTCCATGTGCAGGGTGACTCATGGTGACCACTTATCCGGACATGGCGCTGACGAGGAAGAGGATAACCAGATCAGCGATTCAGAGTGTGAAAAAGTACATAATTGAAGCTTGAGTTGTCTTCGCGGTCCGTTATCCGAGATGCGCGGATTGACGACATTGCTTCTTATGTGTATCGAAAGAGCGTAAATGATCGTGCCGTAATCGCTTCTACTATTCCATGTGCCCTTGGGCGTGTATTTAAATGTAATACTCTAAGAAAAAGCAACAGTCCAGTTGTTACGTGGGGCGCAGCCAGACCTTCGGCAAGGAGTTGGGGCACGGCATGACCAGGGACCCCCGGCAAAGGCCCCTCCTCCCTGAAAAATGGCGTGACAAATATTACTAAGGAGGCCACCATATTTTGCAGGTTTCCAACCCTAAATAGTCGCAAACAGGGACGTCCCCGATAAAGTTTTAGTGTGAAAGTCGGCCCAATGGGGAGGGGCGTGCCCCCTCTGCCCCTGGTTTATATCTCGCAATAATTGCCAGATAAGCTGTTACTTTTTCGGGGTCCTTAGTTATCGGAGTATTGCATTTCAATACACGCTGCCCGCGGAAAGCCAACCGAACAAATGCCAGCTGCAAGTGAGGGTTTAAGAAGTCAATGAGGGCAGCGGGTGTACCATTGGTGTCCAAAATAAGCGTCCCGCCGGTTTGGCCGGCACCAGTATTTAATTTGCAGTGAATACCGGCCCTCCCGCCGAGCACTATAGAGCGTATCGGACACCTATATACCTTCTGGACCGGCCGGGAGTGGTGAGAATGAAGGTTTTACTACGACTGTTGTCTAACCCAGAGGGACCTTATTTTGGAACCAAAATTGTTCATGGGCTGGACTACAAGATACACAAATAACTTCCTGCATCTATTTATTGATCTGTTCGACGTTCGTTGTATGATCAGGACTACTAAGTTGCAACAAGGATAGAGTCAATACGAGGATGTTGCTAATATACAGGCCGTAAAAACAAATTCAGCGCCGCAGATTAAAGCTTTGTGATTCAACTTCTAACAATCATGGGAATAAATCGGATTCTGAAGTCGAGCCAACATCTCACTTCAAACGGAGAACTCTTATTTGGCGCTTTGCTGCAACAGCAATAATTCCATTATCGAACTTGACGTAGTTTGACGTCTGCCAAGAAAGATCAACAAGTCGACTCAGCATACAAAGAAAAACGCACGTCTGAATCTCAAATAAAAACAATCCATCACTGATCGCTTCTAACTCGGTTCAACCGCGGAAATCCAACTATCCCGAGCCAGCATATGTATTGTCCGACCCCGTACAAGTAGCTGTTTCGGATCCAGCAGAACGCGTGAACTAATGTTTTGCTTTACATTCCATATAAAAAGTCAAGACAGACATTCCCTTGATTGCGAGAGGTCCATGAACTGGGGTTCATGTATATTTTCATCAGTCCCGAAGTTCGTCTGGTGGCGGTGATTAGCCTGCAGTCGTAACGTCTCGGACAGGGGAAGATTTCCTTTCATGTTAAGAAGTTTGAGAACAATGCGACCCAGCTTCGCACAGCATCCGAACGTCCGTGATGAACACAAGTAACTTCATCTGAGACTCTCCGAGTTCAGCGTCGTCGGCACCAACTTCGCAGTCCTGTTGGCTTCCCATGTAGCAATTTGTTCAACGGAACGTAACAAACCTGCCCCCACGTCCTCACCTCAGCTCTACTTCATAGTAGTTAGCCGAGCAACCCCGAATCTTTTATGGCTGTTCATCAGGCCTTATCCGAACCATCTTCGCTTCCTACTAGGACCTAATCCGTTTGTATTTTGTTTTGCATCTCAGCAGCCTGTTTCAAGTCTCCATTTATCCTCAGTATCGTGTTCTGATCTCTGATTACACCAGCAGCTCGCATTTAGCTTCCGTTGAACACCAGCAGAGCTGCTGGGGCTCCGTTTAACCCCAGCAGAGCTGTTGGGCCTCAGAGCTGTTGGGCCTCCGTTTAACCCTATTCCCTGCGGGCGGTCAGAATTACGTTAACCTGCGGGGAGGGGCAGATTCTGCCTCCCCCAGAGATCTCGAGAACCGCTCGGCTGATTTCAATGCGACAACCACTATTCGTTTCGTCATGACAAGATCTTTCTTTTCGGTTTTCGAAATTTAGTTTTTCGTCAAAAATGGGTGCCAGGGGCAATAAATACGAAAATCACATATTTTTAAAGGTCATGCGGCCATTTGATTCGACTGATTTACATGCCCAAAAGTTTTTGAGCTTACAATTACTTATACTAGTCTTCATATCAAAAGTAAAAGTACCTAAATTACAAATCATAGGCGTATTGAGTATATACAAATGGGAGGATTTTCTGATAACACATATGTGCTGTTCGCCATTGTTTGGGACGATATGAACGTCACATGTGGGCTTTTTACTGTAATTTGTTAAGTATTATATACTGCGCATATGCGAATATAGGTTAACATCGTGGGGCTCTGGGGGCACCATGTGCGAAACTTATTTTATCTTTTACGTATTTTACGCTTATTATGGCAGCTCCCGGCTACCTCCTATTAGTGCAGGGGGGGGGCATATTATCCCGAGACTCGAGATCTACCCGCGATTTCACAATCAACAGTGTCGATCACCTTAACATGATCTAACATTTCTAAAAAACGAATGTTATAAATCTTAAATAGGGGCAACAGGGGGCCAAAAAAGTACAAAGATTAGAGGTATTTTTGATCCAACACAAGCCTGCCCCTGTTTATCACGATTTTAATTCAATCAACAGCTGATCCGATAGACATTGAGTAGGAAATTGATAATTGTTGATGAAGATTTGTAATAAATCAAAAAAATATGCGTGCAAGCTCACTAAATTGGGGGGCAAAGTAAAGCGTACTTCAAACGTTTTTTGATGGCTTTTTCTGAATAAATGCAATATGTCGGTTATTTTGTACATCATAAAAATAGTTATTAAGCATATTTTTGGTACCATAGGCGGTGCCCCAGGTTAACGAAAAAGGGAGGCCATATAAAAAATATGATCAGCAGTCATGGCTTCTATACCACGGAATATAAATCAGTTACTGGTCTAGATAGTTCCATTTGAATGCTGCAAATCATCATAGGCGTAATCCAGGATCCCATTTGGGAGGTGCAAAACCTTTTTTGATAAAACAGAATCCGCTAATATAATAACTAACTAGTCAACAATTACCTAGTTCTTGCAATTTTCAAATTCACATAAGCTTACCCGGTTTTTAACCCTACCTGGCTCGCCTATTCTCATCAATGTTTCAAAAAGGACCCCCTGGTGCTTTTTTCATCGTAAACTGCAGTATGTTATGTCCTTGTAGGCCCATGCAATCAACAGTTCCTTGCAATAATATACCCCCTTTTGTATTCCCTGAGCGCTGCCTCTGAATACGTAGAATGTATTTATTTCCTCTGCGGACTCATCATGTCTAGTCATCACTTCTCAACTATCTGTTTATTGCACCGTAATTCGCTGGTATAATGTTATCACTATGCAAGTTTACCCCCTTTTTCTTCTGTGGCCTGGACACGCCCTTGAAACTCAAGACGTAACAAATTATGCCAAATGGAAGGAGAAACTATCTTCCAGCATCTTCATAGCTGTAATCGCAATTTTATATTGCTGATTGACTGTCAGCTAGCGTTTCATACTTTTTGGAAATCCCCCTTTTCAGTACCTGAAACCGCCTCTGCCGATAAAAAAATAACAAATATTATCATGAACATCCAACTAATTTGAACTTATTGAGATCACCGTAAGCTATGCATTTCTTCATACTTGAGCAGTTAAGGAGAATCCGTGAAGACCGCATTTTCCCGTATATCGCCAATTGTGCCGAAAAATCCTCCCAAAACTGGGCCCTGGAACCGCCTCTGTTCAAGTCAGAAACTCCCAAATTTGACCCCATATGTGAAAATCTATTTTAGGAAAAGTCCGAAAGTTTCATAAGCCTACCCGTAGCCGTTTCGGAGATATCTATGAAAAACATGAGAGGTGGGCAATATTTGCCCCCCCCTGCCACTAATAAGGTTAAGTTGGACCTAACTGGACGGAGGGTTTCGCCTCTCATTAGTATATACCTGAGTGCGTCTCTGCCCTAAAATATGTATAATCCAAGCATTTGTAATGTATATTTTATTGCAATGACACCGTTTGTGACGCATTTGTTGCACCGCAAACTACGGAGGAAGTATGCGCCGCACAACTGCATTCGTAACACCATCCAAAATACATGAACCTGGAACCACCTCTGCTTAGCCGGTTCTTTAAAAAAAAATTGAAGCAATGCGCATAACTTAATTTTAGGAAAAGTCACAAAGTTTCAAGGCGCTAGGCATAACGGTTTAGAAGCAGCAAGCGCAAAACCACCAGGAGGAGCAGAATCTGGCCCAGGGAGGGAATAAGGTAAACCCCAGCAGCGCCGTCGGACCTCCGTTTAACCCCAGCAGCGCCGTCGGACCTCCGTTTAACCCCAGCAGTTTTAACCCCAGCAGCGCCGTCGGACCTCCGTTTAACCCCAGCAGCGCGTCGGACTTCCGTTTACCCCAAGCAGCGCCGTCGACCTCCGTTTAACTCCAGCAGCGCCGTCGGACCTCCGTTTAACCCTACAGCAGCGCCGGGTCGACCTCCGTTTAACCCAGCAGCGCCGTCGGACCTCCGTTTAACCCAGCAGCGCCGTCGGACCTGCCGTAACTCCCAGCAGCGCCGTCGGACCTCCGTTTAAAACCCCCAGCAGCGCCGTCGGACCTCCGTTTACCCCAAGCAGCGCCGACGGACCTCCGTTTAACTCCCAGCAGTGCCGTCGGACCTCCCGTTTAACCCCAGCAGCGCCGCGACCTCCGTTTAACCCTCAGCAGCGCCGTCGGACCTCCGTTTAACCCACAGCGTCCGTCGGACCGTCCGTTTACCCCAGCAAGCGGTCTCGGACCTCCGTTTAACCCCAGCAGCGTCGTCCGGACCTAGGTTTCAAGCGTTCCGGCCGCGTGAACCTTCGTCCTGGCCCTGCCGCACATAAGGATAAATCGGTATTATGGGGTTGGCCATAAGTGCCAAATTCACTTTCACCAATTTAATTTTTGAACATCTAATATGATAGAAAAAATTGCCCAATTAGGCTAGAAACGTTGAAAAATATTAAATACGTAATAGGGAAAGACTCATTACAGGGCCTGAAACAGCGTAACTTCGATCCGGTTGCGGATGCGACATTTTGGGGCTTTGAAAAATAGGTCGATATTTATGTCCTATAACTCGCCGCAGAGATGTTTTATCCCAGATATCTTCACTTCTAGTGAGGGTAATGGTTTCAGACAACGGTGGACTGATACTTAAAATTAAGTTCTACGTTTCCCTAACATTTGGCAGCAGTAATATCATGCATATTTTATAAGTGGGACGCTCGTATCATCTATATATAATAGGGCGGCAGAAAAAATTGCACCACAGTGCCACTTAACAGTGACCCTCCTAAGTCTTCCTCATGACATATCCTTTCAGATGATATACAATTTGTTTGCTTTCACTTGCGACGGGGAGCTCCGGGAAGGTTTTTACCTCAGTTTGTACCTTCATTTTTGCCTCGATGGCAAAAGGGCAATTTTTTCGACAAGTGGAAACACTATTATCGCTCGCTCTTTGTTCAAAACTGGTTAGTGGGGTTATCGTGGGCCCCGAATTCAGTTGGTATGAAAATTATCCTGATCTGATAGCGGTTCCAAGTTTATAGCCCTCAGGCATTTCTTTCGAAGCCACGCTGCAGAAGGGACATAAAGAGACCAAATTGAATTTATGTGAATCGACTAAAAAGCAAAACTTTGAAAGCTGACTTTGGTGCAATACGACCATTTTGTTTTCAATATTTTACGACGTGAACTATTAAAGTGACCATGAACCTGACATCTCTCTGAATATTTTGATCTTGGCTTGTGGTGACCCCCCATACACTTCTGGTTCAAAGTTATTTACTTTGCGTAATAGTTGTCCCCGTACCTACATTGCCAAGGCAATTCCCAAGAAAGAAAAACGCGCTTTCCTTCTAAATTTTTGTAATTAATGAATATATGTGAAAACATGTTAAACCAATTACGCAAGTGGGGAGGGGTAACGAACGTCTCTCACATATCGTCGCAGCTAAAGTCCCATTTTTGTTTAACTCGCACAACAAGTGGGAATAAGATCACGCAGTCTTAGTATTCAACGTAATATGAAATAAAAAAAAAAGAGAGAGCGGAGAGAGGGAGCAGCCAGAAGGGGTAAATAAATAAGGTTGAATAAATAAATAAATAAGATAAGGATGATGATGAATGGATATATCAAACGTTTTTAATCGCGTATACTTTACGGAGCTACCAGTCATCAAACACGATTCTTGACATGCATGCAAATACCGAAAGTCTGAATTCTGAGTAAGAAAAGTTCCATTTTTTATTACGTTATTAATCTGGACTTTCCTTCAGAAGTTAGGTCTTTCGGACTCGTGGCTTTCGATATGTGTTTTGCCTGAAGTTCGAGGGGCAGGCATTTGGTGACTACGCGGCCGAGTGCGGTTTGTCGATAAACCGCTGCGATACCAGCGAGAGTCGGGCCGTAACTAGCTGATACTGCAGGACCTTGTCAATAACGATGCTGTAACAATTAATTTTTGAACTTTCTCCACAAGAGTTAGGTTGGTTCGACTTGGAAGCTTTGATAATTTTAATTTTACATATCTTCGTCAGCGATCAATTCGTAAACAAATCGTTAAAAACTTCATTTTTGACATTGCCCACAAATACAATTGGACAAATTCCAATTTTGAACGTAATTCTTACGAATGATCGCTGATGAGGATATGCAACAGACATATCGAAAGCCCTGAGTTCGAAATACCTAGCTACTGACCAAAAACTGGATTAATAAGGTAATTAGAACTATATCTCACATCATGTCTGTCCGTCGATGCTGGTACAGATACCAAGTTTTTCGAAAAACGAGAGTAAGCTTTTGGTGGGCTTGGGTATGACAGCGCGGAGGGCAGGTTTTTCCCTTCCTTTGTGGACAAGTGTTGGTAACTTGTCTTTCCCGCCAAATGAAGTGATACTTACGATATCGCCAAATAATTATAATGTTGCTTGTGAAGGAGCTTTGGGTTGTATTATTCACTTTTACAGTTCTGATATATTTTTACTTGACAACTGAACCTAGACCCAGGCTAATAACTTCTCAGTCTTGACTCGCCCTGCGGTTATGCACCACAGTTAACGCAATGAAACGCATGCGTTACTGCTACAATTGTGCAATGTTGCCAAATGTAATGCATGGGAGAGATGTAAAGGTACTTTTACCTAACTCCAGGTGGTGTTGAAAAAATGCAATCCAACCGGTCTCTAAAAATGTGAAATTTTTCGTAATGAATTCAACGCTTTGAAGGCAAAAAAAAAAATTAAATTGCCCCCCAAATTGTGATGCTTCTCTTTCAATACCTTGCTGCATCTGCCACTGTACACAAATGTTCGAAACTTTCCAATGAAAATACAATTCCATTATATTTTTCAATACAAAATGCGTATCCGTCACTATATTCGAACGCATTTGTAGGATGTCACGAGCCCCATAAACAGAATAATGCCTCCCCATTTTATCACTCCCAGTGACGCCTCTGATTTTCTAATACTCAGTTTATACCAGATAGGACGGCACGAGGTAGATGCCTATCGAATGGTGTTTATTTTTTTGAAATCCGTTCAAAACTGAGTCCGACATCACATTTTTCCAGAAAAAGTATTTATGGCCACCAAAAACACCGATTTATCCTTATGTGCGCCGTATCGACAGTCGGACAGCGCGAGCGGCAGTAGTGGAGCTGTAATTGGCTGCGGCAGATGGCGGGACCCGGCCCGTAGCCGCAGCAGCTCTACCCCGGTTTCGTTAGCGCGATTCAGCAGCCCGCAGCGCCGCCAGCCGACCCATACAAATGAGCCGCCAGGAGGAGGGGGCGACCAGCGCGACACACACCCACCAGCCATCGGGCAGACGACGTACGGTTCGTGCAGAGCAGAGCAGAGCAGAGCAGAGCAGAGCAGAACAGAACAGAGCTGATTTGATTTGATTTTATTTGATTTTAGTTGAGTTCAAATGAGTTTAAATGAGTTCAAATGAGTTCAAATGAGTTAAGTGGGAGTGGAGTGAGGAAAAAGTGGAAGATGGAGTGGAGTGGAAAGATATGGGGAGGGAGTGAGTGGAAGTGGACTCTGAGTGTGAGTTGCTCGATGATAGTGTGTGGTGTGATATGTAGATGTGGTAGTGTGGGGTGTGCCGCCTGTGTGTGTCTGTCCGTGTGTCGATATGTGTGTAGTGTGTGCCTCGAAGTGGTGTGAATGTGTGTGTGTGTGTGTGTGGGTGTGTGTGTGTGTGTCTGTGTGTGTTGGTGTGTGGTGTGTGTGCCGAGAAGCGATTATGACCTATGTGAGTGCACGTACAGCGGTTTATATGATAAATATCTTCCTATATGTCTTTAGTTTTTAAAAACATCATAAGAATTTTACTTCTGTGAACATGAAGGACTGATACAAGGAAACATGTGGTACCTTCTTAGGTAGGTACAACATGTTCCCTTAAATCAGTCCTTCATGTACAATGTAAATACACAGAAATGAAATTATATGAGTTTTATAATGTAAAAAGGGAAGATATATAATAGACCGACTGTATATAGGTACAGTCGGTCTATTATGTAGCTTCGCTTTTGTAGTTTCTAAAATTCATCTAATTTCACTTATGTGTACATTAAGGACTGATTTAAGGTAACATGTTGTACCTATCTAGGCTAAGTAACCCATGTCCCCTTTTATCAGCCCTTCATGTACACAGAAGAGAAATTAGATGAGTTTTAGAAACTAAAAAAGGGAAGACACATAATAGGCCGGCTGTACACGCATACGTAAATGAGTATGTGGATGTGCCTGCATGTGCAGTGGCGAGGCAGGTGCTGTGGCGAGGCAGGTGCTGTGCACGCTTGTGTCATACGCTTTGCTATTATCACAGCAAATCGGTGGAATATAGCTGAAGGAAGTAAGGGCACACCATAGTTCACCAAATTAATCTGTACATACATGGCTTATACTCTAAAGATCTGTATAAAGGTTTGGCTAAGTTGACGTTTCACTTACGACTTACGGGTCATCCATCAAAAGCAACTTAAGCGATAAAACTCCGAGGAACACTTTATGAGAAGCATAAAATTGCAAATGAATGTCTAATATGCATACATGATGCGAAATGTCTGCGATATTTTACGGCCATGTCATATATCAAGTCAACGTTTGCAATTAATTTTAGGAATTTACTGTCAAATATCTGGAACTTCATCAGTTAATTTCACTCAAGCAAATTAGCTGGTTTTATGCAGAAAGAGTACCAGCCAAAAGATACAAAAATGACAATATTCATTAAATTTGAAAATATCCCTTAGTTGATATAAACGAAGCTGCATTTATTTAATATATACATAGGCGTAGGAGCCGCGGGTGCAGGGGGAGGAGGCAACTACCCCCCCCAACATTTTCGGATTTTAACATTACGTCTATGAACGTTGCATGGAAAGAATTGACTTCAAAATGCCTTTTGCCCCCCAACTTAAATGAGTTCCTACGCCCCTTGGATATATACATTATCGTAGACACATTAATTTACATTAGAAAACATTGGTTCCTTTCCTACTTAAGATGTTTCGAGCCATCACCCAGAAATGCAGGAAATATTCCCCAATTATTATGACACATTTACCATGAGTTAGTTTGTTAATCAGCCACATAAACGGTACACAGTATACACCACAGTGTCCCCAAGCGGGCCACGCACCTACTCCGTCCGACACCGGAGCCCGCCGGGTTCAAGAGACAGACAATATTGGATAGAACACGAGCGCCGTAAGACGAGGCCCCAGGGGCCTACAAAACCGGGCCGACGCACTCTCTCCTTTACCATGACGTGCGGGGAGAGTAAACAGCCTTGAAAGACGCCGCGGCGAAGAAAGCACGCCGAAAACGTACGCGCTGCATGCCTGCTTTACGCCCCTAACTCTGACGCTGATGTTGAAACAGTCATTTTCAGTGCGCAGAGGGCGGCACTCGAGTGTTCAAACAAGCGAAAGGATAGCGCAATGCCAAAGTTCGGGGCTTCTCATTGAAGTGCCCAAGGCACTCTAACAACGCAAAATGTCTTAGGAGAGTGCAGCAAGTCTGCCCACTTGCAGATCTTGATCGTTAGCTCGTCCAATCACCATAAGGGCAGTACATGCTGCTGGTGTCTTTCAATTAAATAATATACGTGTTTTTAATTAACAGAGACCATATGTGAGATACGAAATGATAACTGTTTAGTGCTAGGCCCGCATGCATCTCATTCTCAATTAGGCACAACATTAAATTGTGCTTGTGGTGCACAACAGTTACACACAAAAGCATATACGCTGCTGAAAGACACCCCTTTAATGGGAATATAACACCTCTAACATTAGTTTTTAACTGAGATAGCCAGATTGTCGGGTGTACTGAGAAACCTCCAAATCTGGCATTTTTTCTTCCAAAACGACCTTGTTGCTGAGTTACAACGCAAAAACCGTTGGGCATATTTGGGCATTTTAAAAAAGGACAAATTTCGTGACGTTTCGCATACGTCATAAGTAGTTACCCAGGTAACAGATACCGTTTTAACTACGTTGTTAAAAATAATGTTGAAATTTTACGTTTTAACAACGTTGCGACAACGTCGTGAATGTTTTGAAGAAAAAGTTGTTTAAACGCCGCTTTTAATCGTTACAGCAACGTTGTATCGTTACGATGTTACAACTTGTTCCAGTAACTTGGGAAGAACAGCTCGGAATGTGGTACAATTTTCTAAATTGAGCATATTCACCATCTAACTTAGATTAATGATCAACCACGTAAGTCACGTTAGCTATATGCTTGTCAAAAGTAACGTTGCAGCAACGTTGTTTCAACGTTTTGTGAGCGTCACAAGGTAACATTTTGACAACGTTTGGAAGTCTCAAAATTACACCTATCATATTCCAATTTTCACGTCTGTGTAGTTGTGTTCGCAAATGCTTCTCACCCCACGTAGCGACAACGTGCAAATTGGTTAGCTGGGTACTCCATTCTGTGATTGCCACGAGTCTTCGTTTTTGCTTTGTGAAACGCGTATATACGGCCTTCGAGTGTGCACACACGTCCGCTGTCCGCCACGGAAAAGGTATCGTATTAATATAGGGCTTGGCTTGTCAATTTCGAATGTTTGTAAGTTTTCCTCTTGTCAGTTTTGCCATTGAAAATTTTCATTTGAAAATATGCACACTGTCTTCAAAAGGTATTCACAAGCAACAAGCTTCTCAACCATCAATAGTTTTCAATTCAAACTCCTAACTCACTGGTCTTCAAAATTACATAATCACCCATAGATTGCTTCGTGAGAAGAAAATGTCGTTGAACTCGGGTTGGGCTGGTCAGTGTTCGGAGACAGATATACCACAAATATGTGGCATTTGTGGGAGGGTATGGTGAGTGAAGCTCGGTTCCCAGAATAATTATTGCATAACTTTGTGATTTTCGTTTGATTTCCAATCTTTAAAAAAAGTTTAATTCTTCAGCAACGCAACCGACTTTGTGAGTGTTACCACACCATGTTAAGTGTGAGGAAGGTGTCGTTGTCTTGAGAAGTTTTCGGATATACTTAAGCAACGCAGCCGATCCGCAAATTAACACAAAGTGCACACAATAGGGCTTAAAATTCATCTGAATGGTGCGGATTATAGGTTTTAAGTAGCTATCTTTGTCAAGTGTGTGAGGAGGTGTTCCAATTAAAAAATACCAAAAGAGTGGATAGAGGGATGGCTACTGCCTCCTTTGAACATGTCTAAAATATTTTTGTCCTTACGGTATAGAGCTATTGGGTTGATCATGTGATCGATAAAATTTTTTACGTCTGGAGTCCCCTACTGTATTAATTTTATACATGATATGACTTCTTTTTTGCAATTTGATATATTGTTCAATATACTCTAAACGATCACACTGAAACAGAGTACACAGGATGTTTACCTGCACTGGCGCACCAAAGACTAATAAACACCCAGCAATATCTGAGTTATAGTAGCAAAAATTCTCCTTCTGGTCGAAAATAATTGTTCAGCCGGAATAATTTGGCGAGATCTTGATATCTCAGCTAACTATAGTTGATATCTGGTAATGAGTACATACTATAGCCAAATTCAGAAAAATATTACAAGATATAGTGTGACAACTCATCTTGGCCATGTTGAGTACGGCATCACGGTTAAAGAGAGTTGTGCCTACTCACATCGTGTCAGTGTTGGAGTTGTTTGAATATGTCTATAGACAGACATTTTTTTTAATTTATTCGATTAACTACTTCATACTCCCATGATTTCACTCTGGTGCTGGACTATTCCAAATTTCGAACAGCTTAGTGTGATGGCTAGCCACAAACACTATCGGTATTCTGCCAAAGGCGTGCGCTTCTATACGAAACATTTTCCTATATAACTAGTAAGGCAATGCACGGCAATTGATGCTAGCGGAGCGAGTTATTGGACATACAA
The DNA here is from genome assembly GCA_014673585.1 of Semibalanus balanoides. Taxonomy (NCBI): domain Eukaryota; kingdom Metazoa; phylum Arthropoda; class Thecostraca; order Balanomorpha; family Balanidae; genus Semibalanus; species Semibalanus balanoides. The sequence continues at coordinate 23,360 of VOPJ01002373.1, forward strand.
AAAAAAATTATAAAAACAATTGTTGTGCAGCAACTGATAAGTATGCTGTTGTTTAGTATGCCACAGTAAAGATTCATACTTTTCTGCACCCTTTGTTTTTTTTCTTTTCTGCATTCTCAACCTGCGAGGTTGAATTCGAAGTAACGCACGTGCTATCCTGCAACTGATATTCAGTTTTTTGTATACTCTATGGATCTGTTGAAGTTTTTGCTTGTGTTGTTCAAATACGTATCTTTCACGTAGCCCTATCCAGTGTTAATTCCTATACGCACAAAATTATCAGTGTATAGTTTTGCATAATCAGTGCATATGAAACAAGGAGTTATCCCTGAAACCCATGCAAGCAACTCAATCAAGCAAAGCAAGCAAGGGTCAAGCTGAAGACGTAGTTTTGGCCATCTGTAAGACTACGTTCCGTTCGACCTCTTGCGGTCTCACTCACTCAGGCGGATCCAGCCCCTCGTTGGGGGGGGGGCAACTTTTCCGGCAAAAAGGTACCCCATTTTTTTCACGGATTTGGGCTTTTCACCTTATTTGGCATTAGAGATAACAAAATACTATTTTTTCAGAACAAATTTATTTATTTTTATTTTTTTATACTTTTTTCGGATTTTTTTTTTCGGAAAAAAGAAATCGAGTAAAAAATCGGGAAAAACTTTTTCGTTTTTTGGGGTAGAAAATCGGGGAAAAATCACTTTAAAAAACACACAGAACAGCATTTCCGTAGCATATACACACGTAGGTAATCAATAATAACGTTTATCTCATACCAACTCGGCTACAGGGCGTAACCGGATAATTGAAATGACGAAAAAACGTACACATCCATTTTGTCTGCGTGCATGCCTTTTGTAACATTTATACATGTTATTGCCATGTTAAATACGCTCCTGGTTTGAGTGTAGGTGACTTTTTAGGTGTTTTAGGGGCTGGGATTCTCACGTCATATCGTTCGCGTCGCCCTTTTTGGAACTCGCAGGCCATGCTTACTCTTATAGCCAGCTTGAATAATAACCCTCGCCTCAGGGGGCCTGACAGGCTCCCTGATGTTTTTCTGAAATACTTTTTATAACTCATGCGGCGCATCTTGCTTGAAATTTCACTAGCTGAGTGTGACAACAATTATACGTAATGCTGGCAAAATATTTCACTGAAATTTGGTTCAGTTCATCATTTTGAGTGAGAAAATAACGTTTATAGTGACGGTTACTAGGTTGGATCGAAAGCAACGTACTATATTGTAAAAATCGGTAAGAAAATCAGAGATTTGCAGAGCACGATTTGCTAAGCAGAAAGGCGACAAAGATCTTAAATGGGATTTTAAGTAGAGGAAAGGCCAACTTCGGATTTCCGAAATTTTTGGTTTCAGTTAACCCTAAAAAGTGAAAAAATGGGGCAATCACACCAAAATTTGTCAATGCATTTGGAAAAACCAAAAAGATAAATGAGAAACTTAAATTTGGGAAATACCCAAACGCAAGACTCCTTAAAACGGCAGATGACTTCAATACTTATTTGTGATTGAGTGCATGACTCCCCTTAAGTGTACGAAAACATAACTTTGGGTTCTGTTGTACTCACATGTGTGGTTGGACTTAATTTTGACCAGATCCGACATAAATATAAATACATTTTCTGTGAGCTTTCTCTTGCAGACAAAAACCTGGTCAAGGGCCCAGCATTTTATTTACATTTATTAATATTCTTATTTATTAGGTTTTCTCACGGAGAAAAAGCGGCTAGTTCTGTGACGTGATCGAGTCTAAGTTCATTCACTTGAACCTGGAAGTCAACTCCAAATGACTGAATCCTAAAAGAATTGCACATAGGTTCACATTCCTCACATGACAGGACAAACTGCTGGTGTCTCTACCTGCGTTTGCTCTATGATCCGCTCTGGTATTGGAAGTTAACATGGGAATCCCTGGCGTGTTCAAGCCGCCCCCCAGCCCCCACCCCCAGACCCACCACGCTCTTATAATACAACGGACGAAGTGTGGAAAACTTTAGGCGAGGGTTAATTTTGATAACTCAAATGAGCCCTTTGGGCCAGGAATTACGAAGGAGAGCTATCTGCATACAATTAATGAAACTCTAATTTTTCCATTTTATCCTAATTTGTGTAAGCAATTGCGAAACTTGTGTGATGTCGCGAAAGCCGGCGCGAAATTTTCCAGTTTTTGTATTGTGAATAAAAAGTGGATTTTGACTGTTCAAAGCTATTTTAACGATAAATTGTTATCTGTTTCTCGGGTACCAGAACTCACCATTGTATTACCAAATAGTACCAAATCAGCCGTATTGAACAATATGGGTTTCACTGATGTTCCTTGGGGGGGGCAAAAGATATGTTGGCTCCACCCCTTTTTTTCACTTTGGGGGGGGGGGGGTCATGCCGGATTGCCCCCTTGGATCCGCCCCTGCACTCACTCCGTCTGAATTACAACGCTAGCTTTATCGCTAGCGCTGGCCGCTGGGCAATAGAAAACAGCTCGTGCGCGCTGATAAAAGCTGCCGAACAGAGCCTCGGTAACTATTCTGCATTGTTCGTATGGCGTTTATTGTCTTAGGTGCGCCATTCTAGATGACATCTTTTTTACTCTGTTTATAGTGGAGATCGCTTATGGATATCGATACAAAACAATATGCAAAATTAAATATAGCTAAAAAATAAACTAAACGAGCTCCAGACGTGAACTTTATCGTATTCAATAATCAAGCCGATAGCTTCTTACCGTAATAAAAATATAGTTGACATTCCAAAAGAGTAGGCACACTTCCCTTAAGCCTACCGAAGACATACATGGCATGGATGTTCTCATATATTGTGTGTATGCAATTAAACTGCATTAAGTTTAGGTATATTTACTTGTACGGCATCCTTCCATGACATACCTGGACACAATATTATGTTCGGACACATTCAGTTGGTTCGCATTATGCAGTCATCGTCATTTGTTATTATGTACGCATATCATGGCAACCCAGCTTATAGGTGAACCGCAGTACATGGCTGACATGGGTCTGCACTGCAGCAGCGCTATACTGAGGCCATATACATTATAGAGCGATGACAGAAGCTTTTCTAAGGTGCTGACGAGGTGCTAAACCGGCGACTCAGGGCTGTTAAATGTCGTCCTTTCCGCCGTGTCGCCCTGACTCTATATCATCCACGGTGTCGTCATGGACTTTCATTTCCGGGCGGAAACCAACTCATGTCCGGACTAACCTCGGACCACCATTCGACTTTGGGATGATAGGAGCTTTAGGACGAAACTCAATCCCGAAAGTTGATCTGACTTTGAAGCAGGGCTCGGCTTTGGCAGATCGCGTTACCCCATCCTAGAGTCTGATTCGAATCATTGAGCAGTATTTTTGAACCACAGTGTTCGAGTACTGGCATAAATGGAACCGTTTATCATGTGATCTGCAGGAGGGAAAATTCATGAACATGACGATGCATGTGGGCCAAATACCATCAATTCCAGAAGATAGCAATCGTCTTTGCAGTTGGACAATCTTTGAACACCTCCATCGCTGTAGCAGTAGAAGCAAGATGATAAACATACTTTATTGATTAACCCATTTCATGCGGCAATGCACATACATACTCTGGGTTTCATCAAGCCCCCCCCCCTAAAAAAATATGAATCTGTGTCAAGTCCTCGGTCCGCTCGGTACTGCCTGCCCACTGCCCAGCTGACCTGGCCCCTGCCTTGGTCCTGTCTGCCCAGCTGACCCAGCTGACCCAGTCCCTGCCTTGGTCCTGTCTGCCCAGCTGACCCAGCTGACCCAGCCCCTGCCTTGGTCCTGTCTGCCCAGCTGACCGGGTCCCTGCTTTGGTCCTGTCTGCCCAGCTGACCTGGCCCCTGCTTTGGTCCTGTCTGCCCAGCTGACCCAGCCCCTGCCTCGGTCATGTCTGCCACTGCCCAGCTGACCCAGCCCCTGCCTTGGTCCTGTCTGCCCAGCTGACCCAGCTGACCCAGCCCCTGCCTTTGGTCTTGTCTGCCCACTGCCCAGCTGACCCAGCTCCTGCCTTGGTCCTGTTGCCCCTGCCCAGCTTGCACCCAGCCCCTGCTTGGTCCTGTGTGGCCCACTGCCAGCTGACCCAGTCAGACAGTCTTGCCTGGTCCTGTCGCCCACTGCCCAGCTGCCACAGCCCTGTCTTGGTCTGTCTGCCCACTGCCCAGCTGACCCAGCCCTGCCTTGGTCTTGTCTGCCCACATAGTCAAGGCTTGAACCAGCTCCGCCATGGTCCTGTCTGCCCACTTGAACCGGCCCTGTCTTTGGTCCTGTCTTCCATGCCCAGGCTGACCCAGCCCCTGCCTTGGTCCTGTCTGCCCAGCTGACCCAGCTTCCCCAGCCTGCCTTGATCCTGTCCTCCCAGCTTACCCAGCCGCTCCTTGGTCCTGTCTGCCCAGCTGACCGGCCCCTGCTTTGGTCCTGTCTGCCCAGCTACCCAGCCCCTCTTGGTCTGTCTGCCCAGCTGAACCTGGCCCTTGCTTGGGTTCCTGTCTGCCCCAGCTGACCCAGCTGACCCATCCCCTGCCTTCGGTCTGTCTGCCCAGCTGACCCGTCCCCTGCTTTGGTCTGTCTGCCAGCTGGACCCAGCCCCGCTGGTCTGTACTGTCAGTGACCTGGGCCCTTGCCTTGGTCCTGTCTGCCCAGCTGACCAGCTGACTCATCCCGCCCGAGTCCTGTCTGCCCAGCTACTGGCCCTGCTGGTCCTGTCTGCCCAGCTGCACATTGGCCTGCTTTGGTCCTGTTCTGCCCGCTTGACTTGGCCCTGCCTTGGTCCTAGTCTGTCCAGCTGACCCACCCCTGCCTCGGTCCTGTCTTCCCAGCTGAACCCAGCCCCTGCCTGTCCTGTCTGCCCAGCTGATCCACTGGCCCTGCTTTGGTCCTGTCTGCCCAGCTGACCAGCCCCTGCCCTGGTCTGTCTGTCCAGCTGACTGGCCCTGCTTTGTCCTGTCTGCCAGCTGACCCAGCCCCTGCCTTGGTCCTGTCTGCCCAGCTGACCTGGCCCCTGCTTTGGTCCTGTCTGCCCAGCTGACCCAGCCCATGCCCTGGTCCTGTCTGTCCAGCTGACCTGGCCCCTGCTTTAGTCCTGTCTGCCCAGCTGACCTGGCCCCTGCCTTGGTCCTGTCTGCCCAGCTGACCTGGCCCCTGCCTCGGTCCTGTCTGCCCAGCTGACCCAGACCCTACCATGGTCCTGTCTGCCCAGCTGACCTGGCCCCTGCCTTGGTCCTGTCTGCCCAGCTGACCCAGCTGACCCAGCCCCTGCCTTGGTCCTGTCTGCCCAGCTGACCTGGCCCCTGCCTCGGTCCTGTCTGTCCAGCTGACCCAGCTGACCCGGCTCCTGTCTCGGCCAGCCGGCAATTAATACCGGCGCGGTCTGCACAGCCGACAGCGGCGTGGCGGTGGCCTCCAAGTGGCGTCCGTCCGCTACTCAGCGGCGCTCATCAGCGGCCGCCTGAGGGCCAATACCACCGCGCGCGCCGCCGCCATCGGTCATTCCGTCCCGCGTCCGCCTCGACGACCCCTGTCGGCACCGACACGCGTCATCGACGGCTGTCGACGGTGACCGCGGCCGGCCGTCGGGCCGACTATCGGGAGGAGCCTCCCGGCCACCGCCAGTCGAGTCGCTCGAGAGCCGCGGAAGCCGCCGCGAACGACGGCCGCCCGATCTGCATAAAACGCCCGTAAAACTCCGATAAATATTCGCAGTTGGGAACGATTGCGGACTGGTGGTGGGTGTGGGTGCGCAGGCGCGAGCTACCTCCGCCGCAGCTCGACAGTGCCGGCGCTGCAGTGTCGGTTCCGGAGACTCATTCTGGCGACTCGATTTGAATTCCGCTGGTTGGTGGTTCATTATGAGACACGATTTTTGAGAAAACGAGGCGTGGTGGGCACATTAAGTCTGTCCGCTGATTGCCGTATATCAGCGACCTCCGCTTTTTGAAGTAGCGCCCTGGTATTCAGTATGTAGTGCGCTTCGCTAGACGGGCTCCCAAAGGTTGTTTTCATCATTACCATTCTGAGTGGTATTTACAGCTACAGTTCGTAGGTAATACAGTGATTGTTGACATAGTGTCTTTGTTGCAGAATTCGGATGGATTGTTTTCAGAAATTGAAAAGCGTTTTTAGGAGTAGATAATCGCACGCAATAATCAACATGAATCATCCAGCAATTAATTTATGTTGGGTAAAATAAGTGATGCAGATTTAGAATGATGCAAAAAGTTTGAGCACTCTTGATATCTTCAAGACATTATTTCAGATGGTTTAAAGTTTAACTTAAGCTTAAGCGTCACATTTTAACTGATCACGGTGTAACTGAGCGTGAGCGTGAGCGTGAGCGTGAGCGTGAGCGTGAGCGTGAGCGTGAGCGTGAGCGTGATCGTTGAGCGTGGCGTGGAGCTGTAGGAGCGTGAGGCTGGAGCGTGAGTCGGGAGACGAGAGAGATAGAGACGGAACGGAGACGGAGAGCGGGCAGACCCGGAGGACAGACAGGAGACGGAGACGGAGACGGAGACGGAGACGGAGACGGAGACGGAGACGGAGACGGAGACGGAGACGGAGATACGGTATATTTCTGACAGACATGGTTTTGATGATAATCTCATACAGCACACGAGGTTATTCTTTTGCTGAGGGGGAGACAAGCCGTCCGAAGCCTGGTGGCTTGCGGCCCCGCCTCCCCGTTTTTGCTCCGGAGGCAGAGGCCATCAGGTGACATTTTTCGAGACCTTTGGACGAGCTCCTGTTGCTTCATTGGAACTGTCGTCACACAGCGTTCTGCGTCGAATATTGGAGAAGATGATTCAAGAAACAGATTACGCCTGGCTGTTAGTGCTTCACTGTGTTCAGCAACGCCGTCATATGTGGTACTGCAGATTTCCGTAGTCGGGCACTGCAGCAGAAAGGTTGAAGCATCTTCATATTGCGAGTAGCCTTACTTTGCCGGACAGTCCGCTTACTGTTTCTCTTGTTGGTGGAAGCATCTTTCTGTGGGCCGGATTCTTCATAATTTGTTTCCCTAGGTGCAAGCACATTTGTCGTCGTCTGTCTGCCAGACTTTCTATTTCAAAATTTCGCAATATGTCCCCATAAGTATATCCGTAGATGATTTTCAGGGCCCGTTTTTGCACTCGCTCAATCTGCTTGGCCTGGCTGGGCGGTGGGGCCCGTGAGACTGCGCCCATACTCAACATGTAGGTAGTTCGTGTGTTTTTTCATGGTTGTATCGTGCGTTGAATGGAGAGGTGAGTGTGGGCGGAAAAAAGTGTGCCGAATTTTTAAAAAATCTATCAAGTACTGCGAGGATCAGGATGCAGCATATCGGACGCCAGGATAGAGGGCGTTCGGTGGACGTTATTGCGCGTGGTAAATGTAGTGACGTACGTGGAATCCCCTCCGCGCGAGAAGCGTGTTCCGAACTGATAACGTATGTTGGAACGCGAGTGGACAGATAGACGGCCGCCGTGGGGAGAACGATTGCAACAGCGATCGCCACCTCCCTCAGCGCGGACCACGAGGGAGTAGTGGGGCGAGGTGCGGGCGCCCGCTCCCAGCGTGGGGGAGTCGCCCTACCGTCTCCGATCAGGGTTAACCCGGCCATTGCTAGGGTCCTCAGCCGAGAGGCGCCATTGGCTGGGGGGGGCGAAAACGCCCCCCCCCACCTTATCGCCCCGAACCAAAGGATCGCCGCGAGACCCGCGGAGGGAGTGCGAGTGTGGAGGACGCGAGATCACTCTTAATCGTACTCGAAATTTGATAAATAAGGTTCATTAATGTGACGTCACTCAGTTTCAGGTGCAAAGGGCAAATGGTATTATTTTAGTTTTTTACCGTGAGTGTGTGCGTGCGGTGCGGATATATTGAGACAAAAATCGCGGCGGAGAGTGCTCTTCATGGTATAGGTGACCGGTAGAGCGAAGGCCGGAAAAGGGCAAGGCAAGACCGAGGCGACGAAAAATGCAAATATAATCCAGTTTTGTCTCAGCAACGCAGTGGTACCATTTTATTTGTATTGTATCTGTGATAAAGCCGCCAAAACGTACTTTCAAGTGCGCTGAGTAATTACTTGGAAAAGCAGCAGTGAAGTGTGCCGCAAGAATGAGCCTGGGTGGGGTGGTGAAGTGTGTGCGATCATTTTTTTGTGGGGGGGCGGGGCGAGAGATGCGCGAGAGGAGTGGTGTGCGAGAGGATATCAATTTTGCTACCCTTGCAATTTGCTATCTTTTGACCTTTGAATTGCAGTGGTGTCGTGGTGCGAGTGTCTATTTACGCCTGTTAGACTTAGTGATATGCCAAATGGTTGTGTGAGTGACGTCACCTAATTCGATATAGCTCGAGTGGTGGTGCGGGTGGGGGGTGGGGCCGGGCGGACTTAAGGGACAAGTGACCGCCGAACTCACCAGATCTTAACTCTCCGGATTACTGCGTCTGGAAAGTCCTGGCAGAGGCGGTGTACTAGTCCCGCCGTCAGAAATTCGACTCCCCGGATGAGTTAAAGGCTGCGATAGTGGCTGCATGGGAGGGAGTGACTCAGGACACTATCAGGCGAAGCATCCTGCAGTGGAAGCAGCGACTGAACGCTGTGGTCCGCGCTGAGGGAGGTGCGATCGCTCACGTGTTCAAATACAACTGCAGTGATACAAAGTTGTATTAGTCAGTGTTTGTTTCGGAGTTAATAAAATTATAAAAAAATGAATGGATTTCACTGAAAATTAGAAGAAACATCTACCGGAGCCCTATAAACGGTTGCGCAAAATTGCAAATATATATCCTCATCCAAACGCGTCCAGCATACGTTACAAGTTCGGAACTTTGATTGGGTATAGAGGGAAGACGTAAGGAAACTGGTAATTTGTCACGTATTCTTTTAAGTGCAATAGATGACGACGAAATATATGTGCTTACATACAAACTTAGGAATGAATATAGATATGTTTTGGCATTATTCCGTCAAAATTTAACGGTCCTCAGGCATGCACTTCTATAAAAATACGGTTTTGAAGTTCGGAACGTTTTTTTTCGGTCCACCCGGTATAGAGCTTTGGAGCCTCTGGCAATTATGTCGTTTGCATGTTCCTGCCATGCGTTACACTATTGTATATTTTGTATTAACTGTAACTAGACGCAATACAACTTTTGCTAAACATGTATTGTGTATGCTTCTGTAATAGACTCTGAATTCATGCCAACTTCTCCATTTACTTTCGTTAACACTTTGCGGGATCTTTCAAGGCCTCATTCCCAGTCTCTTCAGCGTAATTCATGGTTTGCAGACACATAAGCACACGGGGAAGTCTTGTTGGTAGACACATGCAATGCATGTATTATGAATCAAACACTTAGCCATCCATTGCGGTCAAAACCAACACAAACGACCAACAAACATGCAACAGACCCATTATTAAGTAATATGTCAGGCGCCCAGCATGACATTTTTGCCATGCAAGCGCCCCTTACCTACAAACATTGCTCCAGAATAACATACTGAACACCACAGGCGTGAGGGTGGACAGGGAAGAAAGCAGACAAGTGCCAGGATCTGAGATCCAGCTGAGATCTGGATCTCTGCGTCCTGTGTCCCGGGAGCCACATGGGACACTAGATCCAGGTATACAATAAGCCGAGGGATCCACAAAAATCCCAGATCCTTATATATTGTAAGCCGAGGGATCCACTGTGATCCCACATCCAGCTTTGGGATCCAGGCACGCTGGTAGGTACTATTGGTTCCAAAATAAGCGTCCCGCTGGGTTGGCTGGCACAGCAGTTTAAGGGAATATACCGC
>VOPJ01002374.1:0-52819 GCA_014673585.1 Semibalanus balanoides
AGTGGCGACGACCCTGACCCTTCATCTCCGTTTGGAACCTGGCTCTCAGCGCCAAGGGCCCTATATAGTATATAATCAAGTCCTTGGCCAAATCTTGACTAAGCCGTTAAGCTGATCCAAAACCCCTTTACACAATACAATGACCCTCCTAGTCTATCAGAGAGCCCTATGTCAAGGAGGAACAGCCCTTTTAAAGACCCTCTCAGGCCTGGAATGGGCTCTCTCAGGCCTGGCTGAAGACTGGAAATGGTTTAAATTCTAAGAAGCATGTACCTACCAATATCGAGAAGGAACTTTTTAAATTCGATTATTAAAGTAACGCAATATGTCGGATAGCTATTGGGACTGGGCCCACCTGTGATGACCTCTTCCCGCCCCCCGACCGGATGCACCTGTCTCGGAAAATGCTGGCTTCGCCCCTGATTGGGGTAAAAGTGACCTATTATTTGACGGGAAAATAAATTAGGTTCAATTTCCTTTGGTACGAATTCCGAAAAAAGTCAGTCAACTTTCTTGGGGGGGACGTCCTCCTCAAATATTTCAACGGGGGGACGCGTCCCCCGTCCCCCCGTCTCCGACGCCCATGCCGAGATGTGCAACCAGGAATAGGGGTAACCGAGGCCTGGCTCCACTCACGGTCTGGTTCCAGTATTAAAAAACAATTCCACGACATAAAATTGAAATTTTCACGACGCTTCGCGGCGTCACATCAATGGCCATATCGTGGCATAACGAAGCCATTGCTATCGTCTTCGGTTCGTTGTAACAGTGAACTGAATTACTAGCATGTTTAGCTTCTTATTCCGATAAGGCCTACCGCCTATTTTGCTGGGTTTTATCAGGCAAAGCCGTAAAAATTTCGCGCCGCTCTGCGGCGCTTAATAAATAACATGGAAATCTACATTACAAATGCTGCAAATGATTGAATAAAAGCATACAAATTACGTGATTTTTTTCGTCATTTTAGTTGATCTTCTCGACTAAAAAATATCGGCGACGCCCCTGGGTGCTGCTGAAAATTGACATAGTTTTGTTCAGTGTAAGGCAGTGTCGGAACAAGAAAAACTGCAAGGTGACATTTTGCAATATCCCAAAAGGTCGAAAAGCTAAAAAAAAATAAAAAAATACTCATTAAAAACCCTGAGATAGCAAAATAAGGTGGCCCAAATCCGTGGAGAAATTCCAAATTGGGGGTAGGTAAGGCTCGCCCAAAACAGTTTGCCCCAGACGGCCGGCTGGATCCGCCCTTGATTATCAAGGTCATGTCAGGTTTGGGCCGATTTACTAGTTGTGCAACAGTGATTAGCACGGGTGCTTACGCCCTTGGCCCGGCCCAGCGCAATCCGACAAAGGACACGCCCACACCCGGACTAGGTGCAATTGTATTCACAATATTGAAAACCGCAGCCCGCACGAGCCTTTCCAATTAAGCATATCACTATTTTCACTAAATGTGTGTCTTTATTTTAGAATACCTGACAAACGGAGCAATCACTTTAAGCCTAAGGTATGTTTTGTCAGAGATTGCAGTTCCTTTATTATGTTTTCGATACGTATTACATGAGAGCTCCAAATGCCGCCTTGCGCATCTCGCTACAATCATTGCTTTCGGAGATAACGAGGGGCAGCATTCCCCCCCCGCCCCCCCGTCAATCGGTGTTTCGAGCCTGAGATTCCCGGTCAAATCCCGGGTTTAGTTGTAATGTAGGTTATTGACTATTGAGATTCAACGTCAGCCTCCCGTCAAATTTCCTTAGACGAGTCCCCGGCAGACGGTAAACACATAAGTCGTTCATTATGGCCTTAAATGCTTTCAAATGCTTAGTGTGCCAATTTGCATGTCCGATTGATGGCAGCATACACACAAAATTCCCGGTGTGACATACGGCAGGAAATGTTTCGACCATACTTTGACAGTTGCTACCAACGTCAGCTTAAATGGCTTCCGTAATGACCGGAGTCAATATAATTTATCGGCGCAGGTCCAGTGGGTAGTTGTAGAACGCCACCAGTGATTGGCAGTGAGCGAGCCGCTGCGGTTCACCGCGCGCTCTCTGCTCAGTAGTTTTCCACCGCGCTGCTTCAGTAATCTGTCCGCTGAGTCTGCTTCCTCCCACATCTGTCCCTTCCTCCATCTGTGTCAGCCGCTCACCACATCGTGAGCGCAGTCAGCTGGCTTCTGTCTCCGAAACTCCGGCTGGACGGTGATGTATCTGTCCGTCTTCGCCACGCTGGTGTTGGCGCTGTACGCTGCCACTGTTGTCGGCCGCGGCGAAGATCCCGACCCTCCTACCACCACCCCGCTTCCTGACGCATTGCCTACCACCCAGCCCTCTGAAGCTTCATCCGGCACCACCTCGCTCTCTGACGACTCTCCCGGCGCCGTGTCTTCGGCCCTGCTGTCGCTGGTCTCCGTCCCGTGGCCGCCAGCATCCTCCGCCGTGTACCGGCACACCGAGACATACTCGGTCTGTCTGTGTCGCGCGCTGTGTCAGGCAGACCCGCTCTGTCAGGCGGGCGAGGCGGTGCCGCTCGACTCACTGAGGTTCGCCTGCAGCCTGGCCAACCAGAGGACGACCGAGGTGCCGGTGCAGACGCCACCTGAGACGGGCGACTGGTTCGAGCGCGAGGCGCCGCCCTCCCAGGAGGATGTCCCCTCCGAAGTGGTGGTGCTCGACTGCGGCCCTGCTCTCAAGAAAGTGCTGGGTATTCGATATAAGTACCAGCGGTGAGTTACAACCATCCAGGCGTCTCCGACAGGACGTCTACTTGCGACATGGAGACGACACCTTCGCATAGTGAGCTGCGACCAGCGGCGCGGACCAGCCTTAGCGATCACTACCTCGCCTAGGCCCATGATTTCGTACCAGACTGTTTCGGAGACGCCGCGGGAGAGCACTGGATGGGCCTGGAGGCACTCGGGAACCTGACTGAAGGGCAGGAGCTACAGCTACGCGTGGACATGTGGAGTTTGAACGACGTGTACTGGTACGTTGTGTACTCTATCGCCTACCTTGAGCCCCTCGACGACTACAAGATGGAAGTGCGCAAGATGTCTGGCACCGCGGTCGACGGCATGAAACAGGCAAGCGGAAAACCGTTCAGGACGTGTAAAGGCGGGGACATAACCTGTCGCTTTGGTGGGTGGTGGGCCTTCGATGAAGGCAAGACGGGGGAACTCACAAACCTGAACGGGGTAGAGCTGGCTGAATCTGAAGAGTGGAAGAATTACTGGGGAATCCTCGGCGAGATATTTGAAGTCAGCCGCTCCGAGATGAAGCTGAGGCCTGCTCAGACCTCCAGTGCATCGGCTGGAAGTGAGCGCGATAATGGCTGGAAGTGAATAGAACTATCAACGAGAAAACACGCACCTGCAGGCTGCATGATGCACCTGGCGTGCAGATGAACAACACCCTACGGGCCTACACTAAATATATGTTTGCCTGTTTGAGGCCATCGGAAGTTCAAGTCAATGACGGCAATCGAAAAAAAACGGCGGATAAAGCAGAACAGATGAAGGAAGGATCGGATGGGGGTGTTATCCTAAAAAAAATGAAAAGAGGACAATTTAGGAGTGGATATATAAGCAAAGGGTAATGATGGAGAAAACAACACAGTGGGAGGATCGATTTGTTGTGGAATGGTCCTCCTGGGATATTTTAATGATGATCTTGGGAGTTCAGAAAAAAGTGAGTGGTCACGCTGACGGTTATAGTTGTAACAGTGTGATTTGGAGATAGGTCTGCACTCTGTCGTCACTTGCGAGGAATTTTGTCGACAAAACGGACCGAAATGTTGATTGGAGATGTTCTCACTGGGAAATATATCATACTACATGTCTGACAGTGGCATATAAAAACATTTGAGGTCCCAACTATTTACAATGGGTGTCAAGTCGGGACTTGAAGGTCAGAGGCTAGCGGCACCAGCGGATACGATCCTGGATGGGAGGTTGTTCTAGCTGTTGACAGCTCTGACAGAAAAGAGTCTGAGCAGGGGTCTAGAAATTGCAGTTTTCTCGTAATGCTCAATTGTAATTCATATCCTCTTGCAAGCCTGCCGCCTGGTGGTAGAGAGCTGGTGAAGGTCCTAGTCTTCATCCAGGAAACCATGATCCAATATCTTGGGAGATCAGAATCATGTCCCCTCAGAGTCTTCTGTAGGACTCAGAATCTTTGACTCATCAAATGATTTTCGGTCAACATTGTCATATTGGATCAGACTTTAAAGCGGCGGACATGATTTTTGATTTTTAGAATCTTACGCCAATGTTACTTACTATGATTTCTTGATCTCATATCGTTGCTAAAGTTTGTTGTTTGTGTCCTATATCATTTAATAACATATTTACCTGGTTAAACATTGGTTTCCATTCCAATAAAAAATGACGCTTAGCGACATACCTCGAAATTTGCCTGCCCATTTCCGCCCAGCACCCATAACAAGGGTACAAATTCACACCCGACGCAGCCAATCGGAAGAATAGAGTGGGCATCCATGGGTGTACCCGATCCGTGACAATCACTGTTTTGCAAGGAGTACGGTGCGTAGTTTGTTAATTTTAGGCGAGCCTCATACTTTCCGTATGTGGTTTGTAGTTTGAGCTTGGTAATTTCCGTTGCTGACCGGCGTTGGTGGGCACTATAGGCTTTATAACTGTCAAATAGTTTGGGTCTATGTGTTGGATGTGTCAAAACTTCCATGTATTTTTTTAAACTTTGATTTGAAGAGGCACAGTTGGTAAACATCTGATTGAACTGGTAGTTATTTTACTGTTTTATGGCTTCCACTAAGATCGTGACCACGGTTGACCTTTTAAGTAGTCAATCAAGGTCACTGACATCCGATAACCTGAGATGACTTTTTGGCCTCTGGCAGTTCCATGGACATTGTATGCCACTGATTTCAAATTTGGCATTCATTTTACATTATCATGTGTTCCAATGGGGTCATGCTCTTTCACAGGTCATCCGACGTCACTGACTTCAGATGACCTGAGATGACGTTTTCGAAATCTGGTAGTTGTAATGACATTTTGTGACATTGATTTCGAATTTCGCACCCATTTTGTATAGTTATATGCTTATTCACGGTTCTTAGCTCGATTAAGTTCAATTTCTGCTCATTTACGATTCGGATTAAAATCTGGTAATTGTCATGACCTCAGAGGCCACCTAATGACCCATGACCTTAAAATCGGGCATCAACAGCTTCCCCTCGTCCCAAGCAATACGCCTATTTTTTAATCGAAGCTCTAGCTCAATAAGTGGCGAAACGCCATAGGGGTCCTACCAACCCCCTCCCTCCAATTACACGGTCACGTAAGTATCGGACGCTGTACTGGCGATGGTTAAGAGAACGAAGGGTAAATCGTGACACATAATAATATGCTGACAGACGGCAAACCAATCCTACCTAGCCCGGAAGCGGCACGCGTGCGACGGGTGGATTCTGAGGGTACAGTCGCTCGCACGTCAGCTGACTATTCCGCTGCTGCCAGATGGTGAACGTTGTTACCAGATTACTGTTTTTCAACTTTTGGAGGCATCGCAAAGTCACGGACTTTTCTGTCCGTTCTTGTCCTGTCCGTTGTTAACCGGTGGCGGTAGGCACCGGGCTTTAACATGAGCTCACACGAAAGCTTCACTAAATTTAAAATAAATGAAGTATCCAAAGAAGAATGTCGTGTCAGCGGCTTACGCTGAAATTGATTTGAAAATGCCAGACATTTTGCCCAGTAAGAAACATTTTTAAGCAGACATACAAGTTGTAAACGGAAAAATTAGCATTTTCATTTTCACTTCATTTTCATTTATTCCTTCATATCGCCAACAGGCACAGTGCCCACTAATAGACGAAGTCAAGTGATACAAATACAGAATAAATAATCATACACATCTACACATCCACAAAACACATATATAAAATTAAAAGAACCACGCACTCATACAGCTACATGTTCGCGGCTTAGGCTAAAACAGATTATTTAAAAATGACAAAACCGTCTACGAAAAACTCCACCTGGAGATTTTTTAGAATAAAAGCGTTCGCTAAGGTAACAAGTCTAACAAACGTCCCCATCTTCACAGTGGAGACGCGAGCGAACGGCACATTAAACAGGCTGTTATTCCGTGTCGGACGGCGTGGTATATGAAGTGAAAAACAATTGTGAGCAATTAAGTGGATAATATCGCCAAATGACGTCAAACGACCGTTGTCTTATGGCATGCTCGCTCAAAATGGTGTTCCAACAATCGGTTATTTTAAGTGCTCAGTCTACGAAACTGACTTTGTAGCAGCTGCAGACGTGGCTGGTAGATATTCAGCATCTTCAGGAAGAAGCTGGGTCGTTGTGGAGGCATATGCTTGTGCATGCGTGCGTGCGTGCGTGCGTGCGTGCATGTCTCTTTCCGCACGTGCTCGTCGTGCGTATAACATTTTGTGGGTTTGTGGGGCACCATCACTAGCCGGGGGCGTCGTCACTAGCCGGGGGCGCCGTCACTGGCCGGAGGGGTTCCGTTACATAGCGGAGGGGCGCTAGCTTTACATTGGGCCGCCTCGTGTCCAAAGAAACGGGTCATGCCCTAAACAGCAACTTATCACCTTATGAAATCCTGACTCTCGGACAAAAACTGTGACTGGCACGATCACAAACATTTTGGAAGGTAAGGTCACTTGACGCGACCTGCTGACCTGACTTAAGATGACCTGTGCCCGTATTCACAATCGAATTCTACCCTTACCCGAGGGTAAATATCCCGGGGTAAGGGTTAACCCGTATTCACAATCAAATCTACCCGATACTCGAGGTAACTTTTTACTCTTACCCCGGGGTAGGAGTAAATGGTATTCACGAACGAATTCTACCTTCAACTTGAGGCCAAATCTGGGTAGAATTTCTACCCTACTCTAGGGGCTGGGTAAATGTGCAATAAAATGAATATCCACGCCAGAAATATGTAAATATGAGGCACTGTTTGAGGCGCTAAATAAAAAATGAGTTTCCTTCAGTCATTCATCTGCACTTATGTATTTTTCATTATTTCATGCACCCATAATGTATTGCTAGCAATAATTAGATCTACGTATTGCTCTGCTACAACCTGAGTTTGAAAAACTCGGCACGGATAATGATCATAACTCTCTTCTTTTCATACGCAGTAATTGTATTTTAGAAACTGATATGAATATATTTCACTCACATCTTTGCACTACCTTAATGGTGCAATTTGCCCAGATTATCTTACCAATTGAGAAAAATTCAAACACATTATTCCTATAAACTCTTATTGGAATCAATAAAGTCCTTCACACTTCAATCAGAACAGCTAGCATCGTGGCTAACAACACACTAACATTATATATTTTTTCGTTATGGTTGCAGAGTCGTTCTATCAATATCAGATCAAATTATATATAATACTCCCCCATACCAAGTTATGACACTGATGAATTTGATGTACAGATGACTAATCTAACCAAGATGATCCGGGAGCTTTCCAATTGACATTAGATTTTCCTGATGGGCCAACCGATATATTGTTGCTCACCGGATTTCGGGTATAAAAAACAGGCGTGTTTACTTGAGTCAAACCACTACTCAAAACTGTAGATATCAGATATCGTAAAACATTCAGTTATTTATTGTCCGGGCACTGCAGAATTTAATAATGGAATAAATCTTCCACTCTGTCACATTTGTTATTTCGCAGCTTACGGTGGCTAAAGGCCCCATGTGCAGTGTTGTTCAAGTGCTTTGCTCGCTCTACTACCTGCACTCGCCACCACACGGGTGCGTATTTTCATTTGCGTTGCGTTGCCTTCAAAACTACAGTCTTCGATGCCTTCAAATGTGCATGTCTTGTTCAACTATATCTCAATGAGTTCATCTAGAGCTCTTAAATGGGTATTCTATGCAACCGATATTGAGTCACATTGAGACGCACTCTTGAGAACCCAATTGAAAGGAAGCATCGAGGACATGCGGAACGGGAAACGCTACGCATGAACAATGCACCATGTTGGCCCGCCATTTACGCCTAGCACCAATTCGCTGGAATGGTCTCACGTCCGACACGACGGTACACCCAACATTTCGAATAACGGCTCGCGGATTTTTAGAAACCTATTCTTGACATAAGAGGGCCTACCAAGCTTGAGAATGCTCACATGAACGGATAAACTGCTTGTATATTCGATAAGCGCAAGGATCCTCTAATACAGAAAAATCACGTTGAAAAATTAGCGAGCACCATAATCTGCTCTTTCTGCATTACATTTTTCGAGGTTCAGTTACCCATCGCAGGTGTCATAATTTGCATTGTTGAATACGGGCAAAGGTGAGAGGTAACTCAACCCTCAATATCCTCCACTCATGTTACCCCTCAACTTTTTACCCTCCCCCTTACCTTTAACCCGTGATTGTGAATACCAAGGGGCAAAGTTAATAAACTGTCCTTATGATTTCACATGGGTGTCAAAGTTGTAACTTGATCGATAATCTCTCGATGCGCCAACAGTCCATGTACAATGCTTGGCCAGGGCAATACTGCTGCTGTCGTTTAATCTGCTATTCCCCTGAAATAAACACTCAGTGTCATGGTATGACCCCGAATCCAACAGGCTGCAGAGCCGGGAGTTTAAAAAACATCGTAGGCATTATAAGGATCCAGCACAATCAAACTATATCACTGTATCAATAGAATCGACCTTAAGTTAGTCAGACCGATTGGATCAAAAACTCCATTGCTGTGGTTGTCTGATAAATATAAAAATTAAATACCCCTTCTACTATTATGTAAGTGGGGCATATGTAATTGCTAACTTTGTCATTAACTCACGATTCCTCCATCTCAGTGAGAGTCGTCGCCAATGTACATGTGTATATTATTTAAGGTTGGTATGCATTTCGGAGGGCAGAGACTTTTACTATTATTACTCAGTATTACTGCATTAGTTAGTATTGAAGCAGTAAATCATTCCAGCATAAGCATAAGTTCAGTTTCCAGTATTAAATATAAGTAGACGCTGTTAAAAAAGACCTACGTTGCAATTGGATGAAAAAGCACTGTACCTATAAAAATCAAAACATGGTTTGCTCCGTCATAACGGAAACAAGCTCATAATATGTTCCAACACGTGAAAGCGTAATAAGCCAGCTATCAGCGAAATTGAAGTAAATTAGTCAGATGACAGGTCACTTACTATACGATCCAACAAACTAAAAATGTTGGTAATTTAGAGCAGCGCAAACCAACTTTCAGTCTGTGAGGAACTTCAAAGCATGCAACTTGCATAATTCCGTTTTATGAGAGCACTTTACTGCGGTGTATACGAAAAACAACGCACTTGATTCCTTCGCTGATGGCGTTCACGTGTAAACAGAAACACGGGGAGCTCTTCTCAAGCTGCTGCGGAAGCCACTCTCCTTGATTAACTGCGCTGCCTCTGCGGAAGACAAATTAGAGCTGCAAACCTGTCAAGGAATCCGAATTCGCAGCACGAATGAGGCTGGCCCTATCAAGAAAACAACAAACATCGTGGACTCTCTATTTCTAACATAGTTACGCGGGAAAAAGAATATCGTTACAAAACAAGCTACGTCCAGTCGTCCAAGCCCAAATAATTGATTATACTATATAAATAAACGAAAGTCATTCACACAAGCATCCAATAATAGAGCAGTCAGCATATGATAGCTACAAGATTGCTGCAATACCGTTGCTAAAACATTGCTGAAATACCGAAATCACACACATCTTGAATACACACGAAGCACAACATGGTCAGCTATACTGGCATCGGCGTTCCTCAAGGCGCTTGACCTACACAGCTACGGTCCGAACCAGCCGGAAAACCGTCACTTCCTTTCCACTTCTCCGCGTCCCGGCCAAACACCGCTCACGTGTCGAGCACGATGACCGCCACGTCATTGAAACGGGACTTTCCAATCACCAATGACGGTAACAGGCCAGAGAGCGCGCCAAGTCGGGCGTCTCCGAGTCGACCTCGGCGATGTCCCTCCGCTCACTCGACCCGGAGGAAGTTGGCTATGTGGTTCGAGTCCAGCGCGCACAGAGCCGGCTTCGCAAACCCTCGCCTCACACGACCCGAGGGAAGTTGGCTATGTAGTTCGAGTCCAGCGCGCACAGAACCGGCTTCGAAATCCTCGCCTCACACGACCCGGAGGAAGTTGGCTATGTAGTTCGAGTCCAGCGCGCACAGAACCGGCTTCGAAACCCTCGCCTCACACGACCCGCGGGAAGTTGATGACGCGGTCAGGATCCAGGGCGCAGTACGGCAGCTTCGTGTCCTTGTGCTGCTGCTGCAGCCGGCCGGACAACACCCTCAGGTGCTCCCGGAGCCTGTGGAGCATGGTAGTCAGGTCAGCAGGGGTGTTCACATGATCAGCAGGGTCAGCATGATCATCAGCATGTTCAGCAGATCAGCACATACTCAGGTCAGCAGGGGTGTTCGCATGGCACTCAGGTCAGCAGGGGTGTTCACAGGGCACTCAGGTCAGCAGGGGTGTTCTCCAGACAGTTAGATCAGCAGGGGTGTTCTCGAGACAGTTCGGTCAGCAGGGTTGTTCTCGAGACAGTTAGGTCAGCAGGGGTGTTCTCGAGACAGTTTGGTCAGCACATTGGTGTTTACCAAGACACAGTCACATGATTACACAGCATAATCAGCGTTCCCACTGTGACCCAGTACAGAGATCATTTCCACACAGTCCCTCCCAACATGTCAATCTAGCCCCACCAGGGTTCCACACGACAGTCAGTATCATCCACACCACAGGCTAATTCCCGAGGACAGTCGAGATCAGCACACCAGGTGTCCCAGACAGATCAGATCAGCCCACAAGTTTTCTCCAAGACAGTCAGATCTAGCCCGCACAATGTGTTTTCACCAGATAGTCAATGATCGCCACACATAGATTGTCTCCCAGGACACAGTGCAGCTAGCAGCCACCAGAACTAAGATGTTCGCCAACACCATGTACAGTACATGAGTCGAGTCACACATAGTGTCTCAACCAGACAGTATAGGTTAGCACATAGGTGTTCCAGGACAGAGTTCAGAATCAGCGCAGGTGTTCTCAGTACCTTAGACAGGAAAGGGACAGACGTTCACATGAGCCTGTCGTGTATACATATGGTGTGGTGCCAACTTTTACCCCAATCTAAGTAAATCCAATTTGCCGAGACCGCTAAATGTTAGAATGACTATCCATACACAGTTAATTGTAATAAAACCTAGACCGTGAGCTGTTTCGCGCACCCCTCAGTCGTGCAGGAAATTGCGTTTATTAGCGTTAGTTGCTGAAGGTTTACGAGGAGGCATTAGCACCATTTTCACGAAGGACATTCATTGGTGATACCCGGTAGTACCCACGGTAGTACCCGGTAATATTTCGTGCGTTTTGGGTAATTGAGTCTAGGAACATGGCTTTTCCCAGATATTTGTTTTGTATCAATTGAAACTTTATGAATTCATGTACTGGTCTATCATGTATCTGCTCTTACAATGCGAAATTTCCCGTTAGTTTTCTTTGTATAATCAAATTCATAAACACATAATACCGGGTACTACTGGGTTCTCCCGGCCCTGTAGTACTCGGTAGTACCAGGTAATATGTGTTCATGAGTTTGATTATACAAAGAAAACTAACGAGAAACTTCGCATTGTAAGAGCACCTAATTGTACATTAATTCATAAAGTTTCAATTGATACAAAAAATATCTGGGAAAAGCCGTGTTTCTAGACTCAATTACCCAAAAAGCACGAAATATTACCGGGTACTACCGAATACTACCGGGTACAAAATGAAATCCTTCGTGAAAACGGCTATTGCCTGGTCAGCGCCACCAGTACCACCCTTCAGCGTCTGACAGAAGCAATGTCCGGCAGCAAGCGAGCCTGCAAAGAAAGACAGCCCATCGCTTGCCTCATCGGCCCGAACGCTGCAAAAAAAGCTGACGGAATGGGACGGCTGCTGGCGGGCGATCAGTCACCGTATCAGTCGCCAGCTCGGCCAGTGCACGTGCTCCGCGCCGCATCAAAGGTCCTCAACGTCACCGCATAGGAGTGCCCTCAATGCGATGGATTGAGTGCAGATAAGAGGCCGATCGGAGGACAGAGCAGAACACATTGGGATGTGATTAACTCGCATTTTAATCATTTATAGCTGGTTGATAAGCGATTTTGCAGGAGCTCCAGTTCATTGCACTCCTGTGTTGCCTTATTCGTTGCCCTAAGCCTTTTCCTTGTATAGTGAAAGCTCCCGTTGTTTTCCTCTGGCGAACTTTCTCTTGTGATATGCTTTATCCTATGTCCTTAGACCGGGCTGGATGCAGCCTAATTAAAAACCTAGGATGCCTGTTGTGTTACGTTCTGACCTGTAGCATGTCCTGTGTTATGATCTGAGTTCGAACGTGCATTCTCTATTGTACCCTTCCCTGCCCTGTGCTTCTTTCCCCTGTACCTATGTTGTCCCATGTTTTACATTTACTCTCTGTCGCTCTCCCCTCCTCACTTGCCCTCCATCCTGTTAGCCCCTCTTCCTCATCAGTCATCAGCACCTTTCTCTGTCACACCCGTTGCACTGGTTGACTGTATTGTCCTCTACCATACCCACTGCTCTATCCACTATACTTATCTCTGGATTCTACTCCCTGCTTTACAAAACATTTATCCTTCACTCCATCCTTTTGTATGACCTTTGCAACATGTATATTATTTTAAACAAAAAACTAGGAGGCCAAAATTTATAGCCATATGCGTCAGAAGTGGTGTTGCAGGGGTAGTAGCTGCCACACCAACTTTGGAACTGATGTGGCGGTACCACACCAACTTTCCGGTCGTCCATACTCGGTCTCCGAAATGCAAGCAAATGTATGTACGAACGCGGTTTGTAGATGGCATGGTAGCCTTGGATTCTGACGGAATCAATTTATTTACGTCCATTTATTTGTTTTATTTTGTATAATACGCGAAAAGTTACCTTAGAACACTTTGTTCCATAGAAAAAGAAGTAACACCGAGAAACAGACATTCTTTTTCCTGCAGTTTTCTCAAAATACTAATTATATGCTGACTGCATTTTGTGTCATGCGTGGTTAATGTCTGAAGTACAAGTAATAGGCGTATGCTTTCATTGCCAGTGGAACCTTGTGACGCCCTGAATTGCCCAGTAAGATAGCCTAGGTCACTGCGACTCTCAGCCACAAATGATGACAACCTTTAATAGCATACTTGATGTAAGCTTTCCTTAGTAACAGTTAATTCAATTGTTATAATTGCGAACGTTGATATTTGTATCGTTCCTTATCGGCAGGTCGTAATATTTCAATGTTTATCTTCAACAACAGGCGACAAAATGTTCTTACCATTCAGCTCAGGCTCATTTTATCTTAAGCCCGAAAAACACACAGCTATCACCCACCCCTTAATTTAACCCGAGAGAGAACAACAACACGATATAGTGGGTATCCCAACTAAAAGCAAGCCATTTCCTAGAATCGCGACATGGCTGCCCGGTCCAATACACCACCCGACGTAACTGCACCCATCCCACTCTGACTCCTCGCTAACGCCGACGACGTGACGGGGATGCTCGAGCGGGGGCCGCCCACTGCGCCATCACAATCTGCCGCCTGACCCGGGGGCCAGCCGTCACGCATGACCGGGCGTCACGCATCCTCCGCCAGGCCAGCAGCGCCCGAATGGAAACCGTTCAACAAAGGGCACGCGATGAAAGCATCGCTCAACAGGCGTGAATTTGGCACTCCTATTCACACACAATGCAGCCGCATCCCAGCCAGCGGACGAAGATTAGAGGCGAATTTGCATTGGAAACAACCCTTCCAAGGGATTTATTCAAAGGGCTTAATACGTTGGTGTTTAAGTGCATCACAATTCGCGCGAGAAACTATAATCTGACACATTAACGAGCGCTACAACTCACCATTCACTGTCCTCACTTTCGGGCGCCCCGAGTGCAGACCACCCACATCACATACCCTCCCATGAGCCTCTGGACCCATGCACTATACGAGCGCCGAGCGAAGACCCATATACTCACTCTTCGAGCGCCTCAAGCGCGGGAGGGTCGTACGTGTAGGCGGTGCGGTACTGTGCCAGCGG
Organism: Semibalanus balanoides; assembly: GCA_014673585.1. Classification (NCBI taxonomy): domain Eukaryota; kingdom Metazoa; phylum Arthropoda; class Thecostraca; order Balanomorpha; family Balanidae; genus Semibalanus; species Semibalanus balanoides. The sequence continues at coordinate 14,146 of VOPJ01002374.1, forward strand.
GTGGGAGACTGGCGCCGAACGCATCTGAGCGGTCACCAGCTGCTCCAGGGCAATCTCACGATCCGGCAGGTAACTCAGCACATCCTCTACCGTCAGGAAGTCCTGTGGCAGAGGCAAAGACAGGGTTGAAGGGCACAGACGGACTGAAGGGCACAGACGGACTGAAGGGCACAGACAGGGTTGAAGGGCACAGACAGGGTTGAAGGGCACAGACAGGGCTGAAGGGCACAGACAGGGCTGAAGGGCACAGGCAGGGCTGAAGGGCACATACAGGGCTGAAGGGCACAGACAGGGCAGGGGTGAAGGGCACAGACAGGGCTGAAGGGCACAGACAGGGCTGAAGGGCAGGGCTGAAGGGACACAGCACGTGCCTAGACCCTTGGAGATATACTGCATCGAGTTTACAAATACATGAGAAGTTCTGACGAAGCTCAAACTTGAAAAGGCAACTGCACCAGCAGCAGGACGTGTTTGACTGTCAAACAGTTCTGATCGAACACAGACATGATCATGAAAGGGCACCAGCAGCGTCGGCGGAGGAAAATCAAAATCAAGCCTGTGGTTTTAAATTAGAAGCATCATCAGCGGCAGACTAACTTCAGCCATGCGCTGTCCAAGGTCGAAATGGACATAAACAATGGGGAAGCAGATCGAAGCGCGATCGCTTATCAAGAAACTGCTGGTTGACGGGTCCATTTTCTGATTAGGAGTATATGTTCCCTGGGATACATAAGTAACAATATGATTAAGGTTCTTGCTTCTCTTTATGTTCATAACTTCTATCTTATCTTTTACAGCAACACAAATAATAACTTCATCCTTATCGATACTTCATCCATAATACCTCATCCCGCGCCGTGACGCGGGAGGGAGTGTCGTCTGTCTGGTCGCCCCCCCCCCCCATTAGTTTTTGTTTTCAAGGATAGCGGAACGACAGCGACGCTTCGCGCCACCGTTTTTAGAAAAGATGTTTGGGCATTAATTACACTCATTGTGTGTATAATTATGATTGACCTCAAGTCATCTAAGGTGAAGTCACCACTCACCATGCTAGGCCACGTCAACCCACCTTTATGATAGTTTGCGGTCGTACTACACTACAGGCACACTTGTTTGTTGGCCGATCCGTTTACAAATTACCGAATTTAATTAGTCAATAAGTATACCTACATTTCGCTTATAACGTATTTTGTATGCATCATTGACCGTAGGTTGGGTTAACCACGTGACCACCCCATTACAAGTCAACGGGACAAATTGCACATGCTTCCTTTTCAGAGAGTAGGTATATACGCATTAGGGTCAATTATTTTAGAATCATGTCATTATAAGTCATCATTGATGACCCAGGTATAACTTCTGCTGAGATACCTTGACAAGGTCATCTGAGGTCATTTGAGGTTACCAGCACATTTTTTCAATCAATTTGCATTGAATACATTTATAGATGTGAAACAGATACCACCGTACTTGTCTCGTAGATATTGCTCAGATCGTCTTAACGTCCAGGTTTAACAAGTTATTCAAAAGTATATTTTGAGAACAGTTCAAAGTAGCTCAATTCGTTTATCTTAGAGCGGCTAGCTAATACTGAGGCTTTAATCGTGTTGCCAAGGCTACAGTCAATAACTTTACATGATATAAAAGTTTCGAGTTTGTTAAAAGCCAATCATTTCACTTTGCAATAAGCAAGTCGTTTTTTAAGTCGCGCTTTTCATTGTCGTCCACCAGACGCATTTCATGATATCGATCTCCCCCTCCCCCACTCCCCACCTCGCTGACATATTCACGACTTGGCCGAGATATTCCAGCTCCATGGAGCCGTGCGACACACGATCTGTCAAGCGAGGCAGAAGGCTGGCCATTCATCTTTCTGGTCGGGAGTGATGCTAAAAATGTGTCTCAGCCACTACCTGAGAGTGTTACTAAAAATGGGTGTCAGCCACTACCTGAGAGTGTTACGAAAAATGCGTCGTCAGCCACTACCTGACAGTTTCACTAGCTGTCACGTTCGACGCGCGCCAAAGAGTGTAAATCTGCACAGCCACTGGACAAATCGCGACCAGGCGCTATCATTATACACATGCTGTATAATGATGTTTAGCATGGACCGCAGACACAAGCCTATTGAACTGATGGGCTCAGTTTGCCGTGCATCTACAACCGTCAGGGCATCAGCACAAGTAAACGGTATTTGTATGTGTTTTGTTATTTCCTGTGCCATACGTTGGGCTCTTCACAATGCAACGTTGGTTCAAAAACATTGTAACATGGTTATGTCTTCTGGAATAATGGTGTGAATAAGGAGGATCAAGGAAAGACAGAGCGCAAAACGGAGGGTTACAAAAATGAGTATGCCGTTACCAGCAATGGCACCGTGAATGATGTTAGCAGGCTCAGCCACTTGTAATTCATTCGATGGAACATGGTGTTCAAACTTGCGTGACTTATCTATACTTAATGAAGTTAGTTCGGCATGGCAGGGCACGATACGACATTGTTTTGACATCGGCGCGGCTCAGGCGACATCAAATCCAGCCATTAAACCACAACACGTGATTAGACATCTACAATGTCGCGTTTAGCGACAATGTAGCATCACACAACGGCCAACTGAAGCCAAGTAATTTCCGATCATAATCAGCTATGCAAGAGTTTTGAACACCGGTGTACGCCAAGCGCAAACTAATCTATTGTATGCTTGTTCAACCGTAGACAAATACGGTAAGCATTGTTTTCCTTTATCGGCTGGAGTGATCCTTCGAAACCACACGCAGATAATGAAAATGTCGTGAATGAATGTTTACCAAACGCATTACATGGATGGAATTACATAATGGTCCACTTCACTTGTGGATTAGTACCTATAGCAAATGCATGCATATTGCATAAGCTCTCTGATTGATGAAACATTTCATTTCATTTTATTTTTCTTGGTTTACATTTACGGTACCATTTTTTTTTTAAATAACTCGACCTTTGTGATCTAAATCTGCGACAGTTAAAACTTCGCATTGCATTGACAATGCTTCGTCAAGTGATGCAACACAAAACGGAGGGTTAGCTGAATAGGACCCACGACCCAGTCAAGCAAGTCATATGTAAAGTAGTAGGTACCCTGGTTTTGATCATTATTTTATTTATTTATTCAATAAATTGGTTAACAAAGTTACTTCCAGTGACAGACGAGTTAGCGTTTGTGTCGTAAATACTACAGTGGAATGCTCAGCTTTGCCATGATCAAGCACGGCGCACGGCGTATAATACCTCGCAATCTGCACAACAACAAGCAGGGGAGACCCCAGCGGGACCATTGGTCCATCAAGGTCATGATCCCAAAACGACTATCATACGAAAATTGACCATTTTCTGAGATTAAAGAAACTCAAGATTTGTAGGCTGTCTTTTCTAAGGAAGTTTGTTTAACCTGGCATTTAAGGGGGCGTTAAGCCCCCCTCCCCCTGGTGAACTTTCGTAATAAATCAAAAAAGATTAACGCTATCACCGTGAAACTTTGGAAACCTTCTTGTCTATCAATTGTAGGTACATGTTCTATGCACAAATTAGGCAATGTCGTCGGAAAATGTTTAAGATATAGTGAACTCAGTTACGTCAATACACACGAGTTTGACACAAAATCAGCTAAACTTGAACAAATCTTACAAATCCCATATTTTGAGATAAATGCAATCCCAAAACGTCAAAAGATATAATATTATGGAGACTATATTATGAATCAATAAGATTTCTGAAATATTTGTTTTTTGACTCTCAAAATTGAGAAAAAACTTTTGAGAGATAAAAAATACATACAACAGAATATATGTCAGAGAACCAAACGTAGGCAGCTATCATACCAAATTGCAAAGTAATATCATCATTTTTGACTGAGTTATGGCATCTAAAGTATTTTAGCTCATGATGTCATATTTTGATTTTGTATTTGTTTGTATTGACACGATAAAGACACAATTAATTACAGTACCTACTGTTTTTATGATACAAATTGGTCCAAAACATGTTTTTTTATTTATATTTATCCATTTTTAAATTGTGACATTTTGTGACCTTTGCTTGAAAAGCTTTACGTTAGGTGGTCAAATGAGTATCACTAACGAATTTCACGCGTAAAGTGATCCAGATAAGTGGGTGTTCTATGGCTCTTATAGATATTGTGTCTTTCGTGACCTGACCTTGAACTTTGCAAAAAAATCGCACTTTAGCTCATGCAGGACATGTATCATACCTTTGAGAGCACATTGGGTGATCATCGTCATAATCGAATGGCTTTGAATGGAGAGTATGGTCAATAAATTAAACTACCTCGAATTTGAACTTTGAGCTGAATGTGACCTGACATGATGTGACCTTAGTTTGAAAGTTTCGAGTGAACTTCATATTTTTTCATTGAGTGCATTCGAATACCGCCTTGAGCGTCTCACTGCAGTCATTGGTTCGGAGGATAACCAGGGGGTGTCTTACGCCCCCCCCCCCTCCAGTCAATGGTGTTCAGCAGGGAGCCCAGTCAATTTCGGGTTAATTAACTTTCCTAATGCACAAAGAGTAAAATCTGCTGACCGTTACCTTTAACCAGACCTGATATTTGGCCGCCAAACCACTTATTGTTGTTCTCCTTTCACCAGTGTCAGCGAGTCAGACAGTCTATTTCAGTAGCAGACCCGCCCAGCTATAAGCCCAGACAGAGCGCCGGCGGCGTCTCCGTGGCGGCCATTATAAGTTTTGCTGTTCCACCCACCGCTTCTCTTTCTTTGCAAAAATGCGACACTGACGAGCACACTTCCTGTTTGTCAAGCCAACATAATTCGCATAAATCACCATCTACTTAAGCAGAAGTTGCGTAATAGTTTTCTGAAGAAGCACATATTATACTTGCTAAACAATTTACAGCACCGTAATTTTGGAAAGACATTGTAACGAAAACAAAGAATAGACATGACCAGTGACCACCAGAGATCACCGCTGATTTCCTCTTACTTCATCGACCATGTTGCGTGCTAAGTACTTATTAACTGAACACCGAAAACGACAGCATGGCATCAACATCCTTGTCCCACGCATTGTGTATCCAGCAAATGGGCGTCTCTGTGGCGAGACCGCAGCACACATACACCCTCCCATCCCCCTTCCACCCGTGCCAGCTGGATCAACACAGCTCTGCACGTGGGAACTGAACACGTGGCTCTGCGAACCGCAGCAGCACTGCCGTCACCTTCCAATCCCAGCCGGGACCAGAGCCGGGCGTCGATCGCAGACTGAAACTGCCGTCGACGCGCCAAAGAGGCACCGTCTTATTGGCGCTAGCAGGGCAGCCGCTGCACTGTTTGTCAAGTCGGCCGTCAGCTGGGATGTCAGCCAGCTGAGTGGTGCCGTGGAGAACACTGGACAGGCGATGGCTGAACAACGAAATCGGGACGCAGCGGCCACAAAGGAGCGCCATTTCTGTCACATGGCTGCATAACACGCCCGTCCGTCAGATGTTCACATAAAATAGACCGTCCGTCAGCTGTTCACATAAAATAGACCGTCCGTCAGCTGTTCACATAAAATAGTCCAGACTCCACCAGCCTGTCAGAGCCACGTCACATCGGCTCTCCCGTCGCTAGCTGTGGCGACTGAGCAGCGTCCCACCGATCGGTGTTTGACCGTCTCGTTGACAGAGCAGGCCGGGAACGGAGCCAAATCCAGCCGCGAACCCTGACCGTGCTGGCCAAACGCCTCCGCCAGCTACGACCTGTCAGCGGGGACAGCCGCCAGCCCTGGCCGTCCTGGACGAGGGCAGCCACAAGTCCTGGCCGTCCTAGCCGAGGGCAGCCACAAGCCCTGGCCGTCCTGGACGAGGACCTCCATCAGCTGACCTGTCAGAGGAGGGGGGGGGTCTCCACAAGCTGACCTGTCAGAAGGAGTCTTCGCCAGCTGACCAGTCAGGGGGGTCTTCCGCAGCCTGAACCTGTCAGAGGGGGTCCCAAAGCGAGCTGCACCTGTCAAGGGGTTTCCTCCACCAGCTGACCTGTCAGGGGGGGTCTCCACAGCTGACTGTCAGGGGGGTTCCCACCAGCTGCCTGTCAGGGGGGTCTCCACAGCTGACCTGTCAAGAGGGGTCTCACAGCTACCTGTCAGGAGGGTCTCCACCAGCTGAACTGTCAGGGGGTCTTCCGCACAGCGACCTGTCCATGGGGTCTCCACCAGCGACCTGTAGTGGGGGTCTCCGCCGGCTGGACTTGTCAGGGGTTCTCGCCAGCTGACCTGTCAGGGGGTCTCCGCCAGCTGACCTGTCATAAGGGGGGTTCTCACCAGCTGACCTGTCAGTGGGGGTCTCCGCCAGCTGACTTGTCAGGGGGGTCTCCGCCAGCTGACCTGTCAGTAGGACCTGTCAGTAGGGGTTCGGTCGAGCGGAGACAAGGCCATTCTGAACGTGTTCAACAGAGCTATCGGGCATGTGGCCCGCGGGACACAGCAGACGGAGTGTAGAGCTTTGACTGGCCTTGACTGGCGAGTCTGTGACATGGAGTGGTAGTTTATATTAGGCCACAGTCAGCAGGACGCACTGGGGTCACTTAGCTTGAGGAACACGCGCACTGCCAATGGTTTGCGCTAATCACGAACTGCCGGGGATGATTTCCGCCCCCCTCCATAAGATCTCGAAAACCACGCAACGTAGCGACAAGCTTTAGATAGCTAGAGACAAGCTCTATCGAATGTTTATGATTTTTGGTCACCAGAGGTCATCAAACGTCAAATTTACCAGTTTTGGGATCTCGCTCCAGAAACCACAAAATATACTGATAACTATGATAGCTAGAAACAAACAAAAAGACGATGTAAATCTTTGATGCATTAGCTATGAGTTTCATCGAATTTAAGCTCTGAGGTCGTTCTTACAAAAAAAGTCGAGCCACCGGCTCGATTTTTTTTTAAAGAATGACTTCAGGACTGGATATTTGCTATGTTTGGGCAAAATATAGGATACCAACATTGTATTTGGCTTTGTTGCTACGAATCTGAGGCACTATTTCGACGCTAAACATTTCCTGCGCCGAGTTATGAGCACATGAAATTTAAAAAAATCGAGCCAGCGGCTCGTTTTTTTTAATAAGAACGGCCTAAGGTCATAGTTTAAAGGCACTAGAGGTTATCAAAGATCATAAGTACTTTTTTGGCAAAGCTGTTTTTCGCAGGGTGATCATTTGGAAGTGCTACTTAAACAAACGCTTAGTTCAAATCTGTATTAAGTGGCACAGTCAAACATAAAACACCATTCAAACATACAATGCAGGTCATTTGATCTGGGGCACCGAGCGAGTAATTATTGGCAGTGGCTGACTCAGAGGAGGTGCTCAAAGTTCCCACCCCTCACGGACTGGCACAGCTCCGCTCGACGCCGGGCGTGTCTGGCAATTTTCCGCAGGCTGTCCTCGTCCATTCTGCGGACAAAGTCCTCCACCACCGCCTTCAGCTGGGCGATTTTCACCGGCTCACACATGCCATGAACTGTGACCACTGACCAGACATTGAAGTCCAGGCATGAAAGGTTTGGGCTGTAGGGAGGCCAGTGGTGCTCGCTGTTTCGCGAGATGTTGCGGTCACAAAACTTGGAGCGCAGGCCACCAGTCTGGACTGCATGTTGGCTGTTTACTGGATCTGACACAGGTGGGGACGATGCGGCTTCCACTTCAGGTTTGTATTAGGATCCTCCACACCTTACTGAAGGAATCCCCAGCTGGTTGATTGCATTCTACGTGAAGCCTATGGGCGTCGCGTGAAGAAATTGGTCCACCCTCTCACCCTACATCAGCAGTGAGAGATTGAGAGCGGCCCAGTGACATCACCGAGGTCCGCACAGAAGACCCGGGGTCAAACCCTGAAGGCCGTTGAACCAGCCTGTGAAATGATAGTTTAGAAATCAGGCAGTTCCTGTGGCTGTTTCGAAAGAATGGAGTCGAAAAGCCCTCCGCAACGAGCGTCAATGGGAATTTTTCAACTCGCCGTACTTGAAAACTATCCAAATGGCTGCTCAGTGAATGGGACTTAAAACGCCCGATTAGGACTACATGGAAAAAAGACGCCTATAGACCAGAATCAATGCAATCTTTTAACAACTTAGCAAAAAAACAAATGACCACAGTGTCTTTTAAGTAAACCAGCACTTTAAATTGAATTATTTCATTATTTCTGCGCATTTGACGTCTTTATTTAAGTAGCACTTCCAAATGATTACCCTGCGTATTCTCAGAGTCGGAAAAGTAAGAATTTGAAGGACGAATTATGGGACGAGGTCAAAATTCTAGCATTTGAAACAAATTGGAGAAAACGAAAGATCAAGGAGGGCCATCTTTATGCAAAAACTAGCAGCAATATGACTGCTGACACAAAGCCCGGAATGCAATATGAATGGTAATATCGTGTGCTTTAAGCTTTTAATCAGTGTGCAGTATGCAATGGCTGCATGTTTTTTACTTGCGCTAATCTCCTCCGATAGGTGGAATAGAAGAGTTGTGTAAGGACACGAGTGTTAACCCGGCAGTCACTGGGGAATATTTACTGTACACGAGTGGACTTGGGGGGGGGCTTTTTTTAGCCCCCTTGTATCTTCGGAACCAATCAACGACTCGCGCTGAATCAAACGGCAAATCGATAAGCCCAGGAAAATTTATCGACGTAAAATAATTTGTGTTGCCCTAGAAGTCAGTGTGAAGATCACATGTCAGTCAATAGGTCAAACTTACAGACAGAAACTTTCATACACCATATTTTCCATTCAAAGCAATTGGTTGCAACCATGATCACCCAGAATGAACTCTCAATAGTATGACACACATCCAGAATGAGCTTAATCGGGGGATTTTATATGGCAAAATGTCAAGGTCAAGGTCAGGTCACATAAAGGTCAACTATGTCCCCAAAATTATACGAAAAAAGTCATGGCAACAATGTTTGTACATACTATTTTACGTGTAGGACACGAAATTGATACTCATTTTTACAACCTGATTTAAGGGTACGTGCATGAAAAGGTCAATAAAGGTCAAAGTCGTCACAAATGTCAAAACATTTTAAATTGATTAATACAGTAAATCAAATACACATTTTTATAGAACCGGGTTTGTCACTGAGAATACAGTGCTGCTCTTTTATTTGTCTGTATACTGGTCAAAAAGGACCGAATAAAAAATTAAATTTCAAAATTTGACGTCGCGGAGTTACCCATGACCTTAGATGTCATCACTCATCGAAATAACAGATATCATTTTGAAATTTGGTATGGTTGTTGAATATGTCTAGTTATTTTACATATATTCCGGTTTTTTAAATATCTTTTAAAAGTTTTGATTTTTTGGTCGTTTTTTCAAAAAAAGTAATTTTTTGAAAATTTTGGGTCAAAAATCACTTTTTTCTAAAATCTGAGATAGCCATATTGTAGCCCTTGACATTTGCTATCTTCTCCTTTTTCGGATTCCATTTTGAGTCTATTAACATGACATTCGTACAGTCTCCTAAAGTCTAGCCTGATTTTGGTGTCAAAATCGTATGTAGTGACGTCACTAACTTAGCTTTATCTCCCAAACAATTCTGACGAAATTAAAAAAAAAATGCAAGGGTGTGAAAAAGATAGCCGTCCAGGTACTAGAAGTTTGCGTTGAATAGCGGATTGTTTCGTTAGATATTTATAGATCTTCCTCAGGGGCTAAAAAAGCCCCCCCCCCAGTGACTCGCGGTAATTAAAAAAAAACATTTTATGTTAGACCTGTATCGTACGTATAAATTTGAATTTGTATTTACGAATTTGCGATACGAACGAAACTCAAATGACTGTTTTTTGTATTCTCACTGTACTTATAAAGTGTATATTGCTGATGAAGAAACGCCGTACTGTGCTTTCGAAAGCTCCCGAAATAAACATAAAGCTGGTGGAAAGAATATCTGTGACAAACAATCAAGAATTTGAAGATTTTTCCATTTATGTATAATGTGGTCACGAAATTGACCCGACCTTTGGTCACCTATATACAAAACCTGAGACATAATAATTGTAGGTTCCAATGACTTGATGAAATCCAGCTCAAGCTTTAATGAAACCAATCAGCCATAAACTGTGGCTGTGGTATGACCGCAGTTTTTTGGGAAGTGGGGGTTACGTGACCTAGCCTGATGACGTAACCTGATATGACCTGAGGTAAAACAAAATCCGTTTTTGTGAGTAACGGATGCACGGAGCTGTGCAAAAAATCGTGGCGCTGTGCGCCACCATTTTCCCGCTATTTATTGAAACCGGAAGGTAGGGATGGACAGAAATCTCCCCCAGCAGTGCGCGTGTGAAAACATGCCTGCTGCGGTGTCCGTGCCAGGTCGGTTTGTTTTCGTATTGCGAAGATTCAGAGTTTCTTACATTTTCTTTTCACGTAATTGTTTCCAATTAAAACAGAAATGACTGTGGGACTGTGGGACTGGCTGCATAGAATGCTGCTAAAGCGCTTCTGAACAAGCAAGCTGATACAAAACAGCGGAAAAAAACGCGAGTCGCAGTCCATCGCGTCCTGGAGATGGACGAAAAATGCATACAGACTTGACGGTACTGATTATGGGACTTAACTAGTGTTTTCCCAAAAAGAAGGGACTAATTGATCATGTCAAGCAGGATTGTCACATTTGCTTGTCCTTGAAGTCATGTATCGTTCCAAAATGAGCTTTAGCCCGACAGTCACTATGGGATATTTTGCGTAACACGACTCACTGGGGGGTCTTTTTAGCCCCCTCGTATATTCGGAACCAATAAGAGGATCACGCTGACTGTTTCAAACGGCAAACGATATTCCAGGAAATTGTATTCACATACAATAATTTGTGTTGATCTGGAGGTTACCACTAGGTCACAAAATGACCTGACCTCAAGTCACGTTTTTGAAAGTTTGACATCTTGCCGAAGCCACAGTGGTGAACCAAACAGTTTGACACTCACATGGTGTGATAAGACCATGGGTATCTACAGTTCGTATGTCTCAGATTTCTTTATATCGGTGACCTGAGGTCATGTCAATTTCGTGATCTCCCATTATAAGTCTATGAGAGAAAATTGAAATCGCACCAATCGGACAAAACCTGGCTAAATATGGTCAGTTTTCATACTTGTCACTATTTTGGAGCTAAGCAGAAGAATGCACGCTGTAATTTTCTTCCGTGACCTCTTTAAGGTCAAATCCAATGTGCCCCCAGGGCATATGTTTTTGCACATTAACTCATGTTCTACGTGATGTAGAGTGCTATAATTTTTACAATTCCGTTTCTCTTGTCGACCTCCATCGAGTGATTAATATTTGACTTGACCTTGACATGACCTCAGGTCAGGTTAGGTCAAAAAAATAGTTGACCTAGCTAGGCCATACGATATATGATTCAACGCGCCGTTATTAGAGAAGCGCAATGCTGACAAAATCTTTGATCTAGCGATTATAAATACAAAGTTATTTGTAAAAAACGCTTTCTATGAAGTTAGGCATTATCTTTGCTGACCTCTGGAGCCTCAATTATTAACTCTTTCTCAAGTCTGAGGACACGTTGAAGAAAGAGCGTTTCTAGGGCATATCAGTGTTTTTTCTTCTTCTCTCGAATGCTCCTAGCTATCTTAATTATTGAGCTAGCCCGGATTATGTGAAGCAATGCTCAATTTACTCGAAATATGGACAAATTTGAACTGTTTTGACTTCTGGTGACCTCAATGTTGACCTGATAAAAAATAATATAAGTATTTTCTCTAGTACTCGTCACGGCCTACCTCACGCCATTTTCTGCTTCACGCTACGTTGCGTAGTTCTCGAGATCTCTGGGGGGGGGGGGGTAACCGCCCCCCCCCGTCGGTTCTAAGTTGGCTCAGACCCCCGTCGGTGCGCGGGTCAATAGATTCAGCCGTTTCTCACCTATAGCAGGATCATATTTTCTGACACCCCTGACACGGCACGTGTCAGGGGCGTCCATGCCGACCCCTCACGTGAGGAAAAATGTAAATGAATCATGTCATTGACTGGGGCTATTAGATGGCGAAAACCGCTTGTCAGTCGGATGCGGGATGAAAAAAATATAAGCTTCTGACCAGCGGTATGGTGTGGCCGGGCCGCCCGGGTCGGGTCGGCCGCTTATATGTGAGAAATATCCGGTATTTAATCAATGAGGTCTCACTGCGCTCTTCGCGCTCGCTCGTAATAAGACTAATGTCCACCACGTGCTTAACACGGACAATGGCGAACATTGTTTTGTACCGCTCCACATTGCCTTTGTTGCTGTTGTATAAAACAATATGACAGCCTTTGCATAATTGATGTAATGTCATTTCAGTTGGCTGATCAAATCATTAAACTCCATCATGCGATATAATGGAATCGATGGTTTAGCATGATTGTAAAACATCAGCTAGCTGTCAAATACCCAGTGCAGTTATGAGTTATGGCCAGCATTCCATGCTGAATTGTTTTTAGTCCAGCAATGCCATTTCTATTGGCTCACAGTATGGCGACTTGATTACCTTCTTTGATTCCATAGTAAAGTGGCTCAGTCTGCTGAAATAACTACACCAATTGCAGCTTTGTAAGCATTGCGAAGAAAAGTGACTATTTTATTTTAAAAATGACAGTTTATGTGATGTAATCTTGAACAAAACACAACAACAAAAACACTGGAATATGTGCGTAAAAAGGCATGTCAAGCATTCCGACGACAGTTAATTGTTTCACAGCATACTGCGAATATTCGTCAGGGGCAGATATTTGTGCGTAGTGACCTTTCAAATGCATCATCATATCTATAACAATGCTACAGGGACGTCCAATCAAGAAAGTCATCACCTGCATGAGTGAATTCAACGCTCCTGGAACACTATTTCCGTCAATTGATTAGCCATAGCGCTGCTTAAATCAAAACCTTTATCTTCTGATGCGTTGGACTGTATAATGAAGCTCCAATCTATGACCTTGGGAGCAGATACCAGCGGCACATGCTATGATAACTAGGTGAAAAAGAAATGCTGTGTGGCAGTAAGGCACTTGATATAGTTTTGAGTCTGTCATAGGAATCTCACATAGTCTTATAGAAAATCTCTTGACGTTTCTAACTATTCTTACTCAATGTCACAGTCGTAATGGGAGAACGATATCTTGTAGAAAGTCAGCAATTTAGCTATTGCCACATTATTATTGCAAACATGCTCTATGTGTCTCCGCGCTAGTACCTTCATGTACCAGCTTTGTCATAGCTTTGCTGGACATCCATTTGTTTAACTATTTGTATCTTAGAAGTAAATCCCTCAAAAATCAACACATTTACCATATTGATTATTATTAACCCACGCACCACTGGGCCTCGGCATTTCCTGCGCCCTGCTGGGGGAAGGTGTTTGAACAGTGAACACCCTCCCGTCTAACTCGGCTCCTATGGCACGTAGACCAAATCCAAAAAGACAGTTCGAGCCGTCATCAAAAATAATTTTGAAACTTTATTAAGTATTTGCTCTGCTCAAAATTCAGGTCACCATAGGTCATCAAAGGTATTTTTTCCCAGTTTTAGGACATCGCTCCAGAAAACCCAAATATATCGGGCTCTATGCTATCTAGAAACAAACGGAAGAAAGCAATCGCCAGCCATTTAAATCTTTAACCATAAAATTGTCCTCAAATTTGACCTAATGTCAACAGTTTAGGTTCTAGAGGACATAAAAGTCAAAAATGCTGTTTTTTGGCAAAAAATGGTTTGCGCAAATAACTTCTGTCCTAATAAAGATAACGCAGCAAAACTGTTTACGCCATTGTGTTTGTCTCCTCAAGGTGCTTTGCAATTTGTTATTTTTGACCATGTTAGAATTATAGGTGCAGTATTTAAAATGACCTTTTCCTCGATAGAAAGTAAATAATTAATCAAAAATATATTTGGTGAATTTTCGGCCACAGGCCATTCTCAAAACCATAACGCATTGACAATCAAATAATCAGCTCCAATAATACATACCGTGTTCCTCGCAAGAGCACTAAACAACGTTTGACCATGTTAGGTCAACTTAAAAAATGACCTCAGGTCAAGGTCAAGTGGTGACCCAAGTAGGTCATATTGCATATCAGGAGGCGTATCTCGACGAGACAAACACATTGGTGAAAGTTGTATTTCTCTATCTGCATTATCTCAAGAGTTATTGCCGAAAAGGTGTTGGTGACCTCGGATTGCCTAAGACGACCCCGTATGGATCACTGAACAAAACCTGCATTTGGATCATACGTTCCTATGATAAAAGTATCTGGAAGGAATTGGACTGATATCCTCGAAAAAGGAAGCATTTGAATATTTATCCATTGACTATTATGGGAGGTCACAAAATTGACCCGACCTCAAGCCACCGATAACAAAAATCCGAGATCAACATTTCGTAGATTCCATGATGGCTTAAAGGGAATGTTTCACCTTTCTGAAAGTTGTCAAATGTACGCCTCTTGTGGTGCAAAATATAAAATAATTGCTTCCGAACACGACTACGACATTTGTTTCTCGCATACTTAATTTCATAAAAAAGTTTAGTTTTAATATTTGAATTGATGACGTCATATCAAGGAATTTCATCAAATGCTTTCATTAAATTAAGAAATATGCATATTACCCAATCAATGGCGCTGACTTCAAGGACCACGCAACAAGCTTGCTTAGCTGAGTGGGGTCCCATGAGTCCAGCATGGAAAGGCTTGAATATAACCAGAGATTTGTCCTCCGCGTGTGAACTGATATCCCCTTACTAAACACCGGTGAATGAATGTGATTCTGGGACGTAGGGGGGGGCAGTCATTTTCTGTTTCAGCATGATACTTTTTGGCCTTCTTTTATACCTGATTACCGTCTCTTCTGATGCTTTTTTTAAGTTTGTTTTCATTTCTTAGCTGGGAGTGCCTGGCATTTTCTTTTTTGGTTCTCTGGTGTTACGTCAGGTGGGTTGCGTCGTTGGGATCGTGGGTGGGGGCACTCCTGGTCACCTTTTAATGGGTGGTGGTTAGAAAAAAGAAATAAAAAAAGGAAGTAGAGAAATCCTTCACGCTACCAAATCATATGGCACAAATTTTTCAGACAATTCTAGCGACTCGAACACAAATAAATATTTGTTTATCACGGCGTTTCGAAAATGTCCCGGTGTGCTATCATTAAGCCTGTTTTCATAGCATTTAATCAATTCCGCTAACTTTCCACACTTGGAGACTTTTCGCCGTTTAGGTATATGCTGCGGTAATGCGACGAAATAATCGTGTTTTGTTTACAATTTGATCTATGCTGTGATAAAAGGTACATACCTACTGTGAGTCTTAATCCTAGAATCCTAGAAGTTTGATATCGATCCCTTAGAAACTGTGGTCGTGGCACAACCACAAACTTTTTGGGAGGTGGGGTTACTTGACCCGACCTGGTGACCTGACATGATCCGATACGAAACTCTATTTTTTTAAAGTCATTGAAAGCATGGGAAGCTTATCAACTTTGACTTGACATATATTTCGGTAGGAATATTTTTATGCGAAATGTGATGAACTTACAACATATTTTGGACTTGTCTATCGATTTCAAGTCATAACTCTATTTTTGTGGGAAAAGGCGGTTATTTCCCTTTAACAAATCTTCATTGAATAGGTACTCTATCCAGAAGAAAAGAAAGAGATAACCAGTACCTTTCTTCCAACATCATACTTAGGCGCTTAGCAATATGGACAGCGGGCGATTCAAGCTGACGAAGCTCACGACAAATCATGTGGTTAGGGTTCCGCGCAATGTATGTCTTTGGAGCACTGTTCTGCGTATTATGCAGTGAGATGACGTCAAGGACCAAAGGCGCGAAAATAACTATAAAAATGTTAAAGTTTAATTGTGTTTGACTAAAAAAACAAAGAGGGGAAAAAATACTCCATTTCATGAAATCGGCACAGCAAATCACTTGAATCCATCGCTAAAATGGTTCTGGTCCCTTCTACGGCTATTTGAAATTATCTTAGCAGCATGGTTAACGTATTGGTGTGATCTCTTTTTAATTTCAGTTTGCTGTACAGCTCTTTGTTTGTTTGTTTATTGGGGTTTTTGGGCGCGCCGACTACTTAGGTCAATTTGCGCCCTTGCTGTACAGCTCATAAGAAATTTATCCGTTTTACAGTATTCACTTTTTTACATTTTAGCCAATTCAAGAATAAAATAAACGATACATCAAGAACAATGTGGGAACTAGAACGGTAGAACCATTACTGTGTGAAATAAGAAAAAATGTGCACTTTGATAGGACTTACATATAATATGTTTGCTACGTTAATATAATTACACGTAGAGCCATAAATTTCAGCCCACCACACTGCTTAGTGCTTCCGTCGTCATAGCGCTCGCTTATGCATTGTTATCGCATGCGTAAGTCTTTTCAAACAATGGCATCCGCTGAGAATCCAGCATTAGCAGCGACAGCGCAGCGTCGGCTCTATATTTCAGCCGTGCTTTTCGCCGGTGATTGCCTGGAGTTATCATATTTGCCGTACGCAGAACATGCATCTCTGCGACTGACAAGGAACAGCAGATTACACCGCGGCGTGGTACAGCGCAGAAAACACGTCCATTACGCCGCGGCATTGGTCATTAGAAGAGATCCATGCCTTCGTATCGATGGCTTAAGCTGGAAGTAATGCAGCTTTTGATTCGTTACTTTCTGACAGGGGCAGTCTGAACATATGTTAGCCGTTTTCACGATGGATTATTTTGCGCGAAATGTTTTACAATTCTTTAGTATGAAAGTTTGAGTATACTTATCCATTCCTTAAAGGGACACTGCCACCTTAACATTAGATTTGAGTTGATATAGCCATTTTGCGTGCTTGGCATTGCAATTATGTATGGTATAAGTTAAAACACATGAGGTCGATCAACAGATAAATTCTAGTTTGGTTGATATCTGTAACATCTATCCATTATTTTAACGGGGACCCTGAGCCCGATGTGCGTAGTCTCTCTTTACTAATGTTGATTTACAGGCGACTTGTTTTACCTTTGGCCATACATTAGCCATACACTAGTCATACTTATGGCAGCGTGAAAGATTTCTTTTTTTCCCAAAAAATCCTTCATATGACATCAGCCCAAATATTAAAACGCATTGTTCATGAAATTGAGCAATGTTTGTGAGAAACAATTGTCATAATCGTGTTCGGCGGCAAATACTTCATATTCAGCACCACAAGCAGCGTACATTTGATAACTTTTGGGAAGGTGGCAGTGTCCCTTTAACTTCACAACTTTTGCAAGCGATTTTTGTCTTGAAATGTCTCTCAGAATTTTGTAATATGTTGGTAAGAATATAATATGTTAAAAATTTCGGCTTGCTGGTAATTAGCAAGATAATGATATATAGGTTAGTTGTGATGCCATCTTCACCTACTGACACTTTTCAGAACATCTTGAAATGTTTAAATCTCGGGCACGCTATTGGTCGCTCAACAAAGTTATCTCCCCTGATTCATAATGGACTCGCCTCCAGCGAATCGTTTCTAGCGCATTAATGAGCCATGCGAAGGCAGACCTTTGGTCCATGACGCTGCCAGATTTGGTAACTAATATGGCGGTATGCTTAACCCGCGCCCCACTGGGCCTCTGCATTTCCTTCGCCCGACTGAGGGGGGTGTTTGAACACCCCCTCTAACTCGGCTCCAATGGCACGTAGACCAAAACACAAAACACCCTTCGAACCGCTATCAAAAATCATTTCGAAACTATTTCATGCTTTTTTTCGCTCACGACAAAACTCAGATCACCAGAGGTCATCGAAGGTCAAATTTTCCAGTTTTAGGACATCGCTCCAGAAACCCCAAAATATTTCGGAAAACATATGCTCATCTAGAAACAAACGTTCAAAGACAATGCTAGCCATGACATTTGCGCAGATCGCATTACAGGTTCTCCAGAAAGATCAGGTCAATATTTAGGCTCTAGAGGTCTAAAGTCAAAAAGTTAATTTGGCAAAACATCTTTTAGTAAATACTTCTTCATCACTAACAAAGATAAGCCATACTGTCTTCGCATCGTGTTTTGTCTCGTCAAGGCCTTTGGAATCATGTACCCATTTATTATTTAGTCACTTTAAAAAAAATGACCTCAGGTAATCAGTGGAGACCCAAGTAGGTCATGTTGGCATATCAGTATAGATTGTTATTTGACTGAGACAACACCTGTGTAAGTGCAGTTTCTCTATATTCATTATGGCCAGAGTTATTTGACGAAAAGGTGGTTGGTGACCCCGGATGACCTCAGATGACCCGGTAAGGTTTCCTGAGTAAACCTGCACTTGGATCATACATGATATCTGTTGATAACATCATCAGAAGGAAATGGACTGATTGCGAGAAAGAAAGCATTTGAATATTTTCTCCATTGACTTATAAAGGAAGATCGCAAAATTGACCGGACTAAGGTCGATAAAAAATCCGGATTAAATTCTTGTAGATACTACATGACCTAATGTATCCTTACAAGTTTGATATCGATCCTTACGAACCTGTAGTCTGGGCACGAAGCAAAAGTTTTTTGTAGGTAGGGTCCCTTGTCCGGTCAGGTCAGCGTAAGGTCACAGGTCAGGTCATGACTGGTGACTTATCCTGACTGCAACGAAATTGATTTTTCGCAAAATGTCGCGGAAGAATAGTGAATAGTTATGCCAAATTTTCTGGCGCGCTACGCACCGCCGTTTTTTCGCTATTTGAAAACATGAGGGGGCGCGGGTTTTAACTGAACGTATGGATCTGACGCATATGTTTTTTAGAAACGGACATTTTTGTATCATAATCTTGTAATGACTCATTTCATGTTTCCATAACTCTTGAATAATGATAATATCGCCTAAATCAGCAACTTATTTTTCTTGGAATATATCGCATACTAAAACTTTCGCTGGAGGAAAATCCAATGAGTCCAGGGGAGGTCGCTTTGTTGAGCGACCCATAGCGTGCCCGAGATTAAAACATTTCGAGATGTTCTGAAAAGTGTCAGTAGGTGAAGATCACAACTAACCTATACATCATTTACCACCAAACCGCAATTTTTAAACATACTATATTCTTACCAACATATTATAAAATTATGAGACATTTTAAGACAAAAATCGCTTGCAATAGTTGTGTAGTTATTGAATGGATAAGTATTCTAAAATTTTCATACTAGCCGTTTTCACGACGGATTATTTTGCGCGAAATGTTTTAAAACATTTTAAAATATTTTAAAATGTTTCAGTAGTAGCCGCTTTCATGATGGACTAATTTGCGAAAAAAATGTTCTTTCCCTCGCCCTACGGGACCATTGGGCGAGGGTTAAAACATTTATCGCAAATTAGTCCATTGTAAGGACGTCTACTACTAAAACATTTTGAAACATTTTAAAATGTTTTAAAACATTTCGATCACAATAAGCTATCGTGAAAACGCCTACTAAAATATTTCAAAACATACGGATGTTTTAAAACATTTCGCACAAAAAATCCATCGTGAAAACGGTTACTAAAACATTTCAAAACATCTTAAGATGTTTTAAAGCATTTCGCACAAAATAATCCATCGTGAAAACGGCTGTTATGTGAGCTTTCGTTTTGTGGCAATTATTTTCCTACGCTCTTGATTATTCTCGGGATAAAGTGATCTCCTACAACGAGTATTTATTTATTTATTTAGACGAGTAACGACATTCACAATACTTAAGGTTACTTTTCCTGTCGAGATGAAAAATGACAAACCGCCTCGCAGGCTTGAACACTAGGATAAAATGGTGAGGGGTGGGTAAAACAACATTCATACCTCACGCATCCATAACGAAAAGAATCATAGCTAAACATCGGGTCTGCGGCAAGGACTATCATGGGCTGGTTGCACCCATGGGTGCCCACTCAATTCTTCCAAATGTCTGGGTTGGGTATGCATTTTTTTACTTTTCATGGGTACTGGGCGGGCATGGGTATGACAATTTTGGAATAATNGAAGATGAAATTTTTCACGACATTTCGACTAAGGTCACACAAGGTCACCAATCAACGTTCAACTACCCGAAACCTTCCTTTTGAGGTATGAGTTACGGTGTTAGGGGGAGATGTATTTAATGTATTCTTCTTCTGGTGCTTCTTTTTCACCTTCTAGTCGACAAAAAGGTAATCATGGCAGTGATGCTGAAACAATTGCCTATGAACTTGAAATTAGATCTAGAGCAACAGCATACGCACCAATTTATATCATTGTCCCCAGATGGCACTAGTAGAAAACGCCTGAAGTTATGCTGTACCGCATAGCTTGAAGCCGATAATATGTGGTCCGCGCAGGCACGGCGCGTGGTACCGAATTATTTGGGGGTAAAAAAGGCGGTGTAGCCAACCATACCTTAAGTGCTGAAAGCCACCGTGTAGACTCAATAATGGCATTGGTGCTGAAGGACAGCAGATTGCTGGTAAACTCTGCAGACTTTTAGCCTTTGTGGTATAAACTTCCAGGGGCGGCGCTGGGCCCTTGAGACTAGGTAGGCCCGCTAGGCAACATTATCATACAAAACATCGATAGGGTAGACCGGGGCAAAGCGCACCTTTTAACGTTATACTTGTGAATACGTTCATATTTTGAAGGAATTTGTGACAAATTTGGTACGAAAATGAAGACAGAACATTTTTATACCGAACCCCATCTCCGAATCACCCACCCCATTTGCTAAAAACTGATAAAATATAGAAATGTAACGGAAGTCAAAAAGGGCGCTTTGCCCCGGTACCGGGGCAAAGTGCCCTACGGTGCGGGGCAAAGAGCCATGCACTGCGGGGCATAGTGTATCGTATGGGGGCAAAGCGCATCATGGATATTCAAGCACAAAAAAGGTTCTGTTGTGATTCTGACCTTACCATTTTGCAACCATAAGAAATAAGCGTTTTCTGAATCACAAACAGTCTACATGAGCCGATAATGTCAAGACCGGTTGATACACTGAAGGGCTTGTGCCCCGGTTACTTCTCTGCCTCATTACCCGCCCAGTCTGCATATTCTTGCTACGTTACGCTGGCGCACCACAACTGGCAATTGTCGTGTTTTTGTTTTAGGTTAGACAGTGAAGAAATGGATGTGTCGAAGCCGAAAATGCTGATACCGAACAAAATGGAGCAATAAAGGTTTATGATGATTATTTACAGCTCTTTAGAAGTCTAATGCACGGGCAATTGCTTTGGTGCATCGCCGGACGCGAAGTTTTTTTTTTGTTGCCGCGCCAACGTCCCGCCCGCAAATGCAAATAAAATGCCCGCTAAGACAGGCCGCCCGCGACACCGCGCGAACGCGCAAAACGCCGCGTCCGCAAACGCCACCCGCAAACGCCGCCCGCAAACTGCCGAACCCGCAAAACGCCACCCGGCAATACGGCAGGGCCCGCAAATACTGCCCGCAAACGCCGCAGCAAACGCCGCCGCAACACCGAAAATACCGCAACAGCCGACCGCAAACTCCGCCCGCAAACACCGCCCGCAAACGCCAAATAACCGGCCCAACGGCTGCCTGCAAACGCAGGCCGGGAAGAACGCCAACTTCGCAGAACGCGGAACGCAAAACGCCGCCCCAAACGCCGCCCGCAAACACCAAATACCCCAAACCGACCGGCAAAAACTCCGCCCGAAACGCCGCCCGCAAACGCACATCCGCCAACGGCTGCCCCGAAAAACGCCGCCCGCGAACGCCGCCGCAAACGCCGCCGCAAACGGCCCGCCCGCAAACGCCGCCCGCAAACGCCGCCCGCAAATGCCGCCCGCAAACGCCGCCCGCAAACGCAGCCTGCAAACGCCGTCCGCAAACGCCGCCCGCAAACGCCGCCCACAAACGTCGCCCGCAAACTCCGCCCGCAAACGCCGCCCGCATACGCCGCCCGCAAAAATGAGTGGCGAAAGCCGAAAATGCTGATACGAACCAAAATGGAGCATAGAGGTTTATAATGATTATTTACAGCCTCTTAGATGTCTACATATCACACGCAAAATGCGAAAAACATATCTTACCGCGTAGCGACGTGACTTAAGGGGCGATCTACTTGAAAAGAGGGATGATGCAGAATTTTCGCGCGCGCTTTACAATGAAGATCTTGGCCTAAAATAACAATTGATATTGCAGTCATATTTATTTTTTGAAGTTATTGCGTTTAAAAAGGGTGTGTTATTTTCGATTTTTTAGTCTATTTGCCGACCTTACAGCTACTATCTACCAGCAGGTCCCTATATATTTATACATAGGGTGGTCGAGAATCTAGTAGGATGAGGTAGGCAAGCTTAGGCAAGGTTTTTCTTACATTTGTGATTAATTTATGGTTTCTAAGAAAATTTTATTGGAAAATTTGGAAAATTTGCTCCAAAATAGACCTATTCTGATTGCAAAGAATCATGCAAAACAAAGTTAACAAAAATGAAAAGAAGGGGAGATAAATATCGGCATCGGGGGAGATAAATATCGGCATCGGGAGGGTAGGCATTGCCTAAGTAGGCTACCGGACTGGGTAGGCATTGCCTACCTTGCCTACATGGGAGAACCGCCCCTGTAATCTTCTAGGAAGATGTCACTGCTGAAGTGACACTTACTTCCTTCAAAATAAGATTATATAAATGCTTTACAGACAGTGGATTAGTTCATAAATACTCTTGGGACTAGGCTTCTTTTAGGCAGGTAGAGTAAGGTGTTTTGAATGGGCGAGACTGGTGGAGGGGATGTGCAGCCTCGGATGAACCCGAGAGGCTCTTTGATGCACTTTTCAGTCTTATGTCCTTATTACTGACTCCCTTCTATTCGTCGTGGCCCGTGAAGCCACGTGCTGTTGTAAATTGGCTACATTCCAAACACTACACCAGACAAGCTGGCGAACACGCTTACGACGACAAGGCAAAGCCGGAGTGATTGCCGGGTGTCGTGAAATAAATGTTGCATACATTTTCTGTGCGGTAAATTAGTATTAAAACGGTCTGCACGAAAGACAGGCTACAGAAGTAGACATTGCTGTAGATCTACTGGCAAAATGCTTGACTTCGTTGTCATGTTGTGCAATGCTACGACGCAAAGAAAAGTTATCTCGCCTTCTAAACACCGTATATAAATAGTGGCAACTCATTACAAAAAGTGTATTGGTTCGATGAAGAATTATATCTTCAGCATTTGTGATTAGATGTAAGCCAGCCATTGGAATATGTGATACATGCGTATATGGACGAATTGGGTGACGCTCGCACTCCTTCATCTTGCCTACATTTGTGTTTAGCTATGAACGGAGAATCAATTATCGGAGTAAAAGTCTTATTCCGTAAATTGTATCCTGCCATATCAGCAACATGTCACGCAAACGTCATAGCGGGTTTCATTATCATTGTCAATCAAAACTCACCACAGCAAAACATTCGCTGCGTGCTTATGTCGCGGAACATCCGGACTAAATTCAGCTACACTAGCGCCTCTATCGACAGTTTGTCAAACCACTAGTTCAGGACGATGGCACTGGGCGCGCCCACTCTGGCCTCAACGGACACGGTGTCTCTCCTTCCACCGCTCTGACGTCATCAATGGCGAAGCCGGCCTGCATGCCGATGGCTTCGATGACGAGGCGTGACACGTCATCAACCTGCAGCACCTGGACCTGGCCATAGCGCCACGTGTATCGGCGTCCCGTGTGTCCACTCTGACCCTGTGTCACCTGCCAGAGGAGATCGCTGGTGCTGTTATCGGCGCCGAGCTGACGACGCAGAGACAGAGAGGCGTCCTGCTGTACGCCGCCCAGGCATGTGTACCACAGGCTGACACAGAGCTGTGTAGCTGTAGGGACCGTAGGGGAGAACAGACGGGCCGTCGAGCGCTGGTTGAACGGGTCAAAGTACTCGTAGCCGGTCTCGACACGGTGTGTGTGGTCGAACAGCTGCGAGATCCCAGCGCCAGTGGACGCTGACCGCCAGCCCTCTGTCGCATCCACGGCCGCCACCGTCCACCGACACTCTCCTACATCAAACCAGCAGTCGAGTGGCGAGACGGCAGCAGCTGCCGGCAGCACGGCGCAGTCACCCTCGTGAACCACCACGTCATCCACGCCGAGCAGCCCGCTCACCCCTGACCCGCGGATAGCCTCCAGTGCGAGTCGAGCCGGCATGTCGGCAGAGAACGGCGCCTGGGCGCGGATCCAGCCATGCCGGAGGTGGTTGTCAGTCCTCCAGATGGTTTTGGTGTCGTTGTTAGTGGCGTTGATGAGGAGCACTTGCAGTCCTCCAATTCGAGGCATACTGGCGATATGAGATGCGACGAAGACCCAGAAGGTGAGGCAGGCACGCGGCCGGCCGCGGATCACTGGTGAAAGCACGCGGTCGCGAGCTCCTGTCTGGTGTTCATACCCGTCCACGTCGAAGCTGAGGAAGTGGTCCGGCGGCTGAAGCGGCGGCGAGCCGAGTGGGATGTGTCCTCCTGGGACGCGGGACCACAGTCGGCGGCCAGCACCACTCAGCTCCCATTCACACGTACCATCTCGGAAGCTGCAGCTGGCGTCAGCGCGTCCAGCTGACGCCGGTACCGTCGGGCACGCGCCTGGCTCAACGCGGATCGTGTCGACTGCGATGTCGCCGGAGCCGGGGTCACCTACCTCCGCCTCGAGCTGCACCAGGAATCGTGCTGGAGAGGCGATGGTAACACGCCCTAACTCCCAGCTGAGCGGGGACCCCGAGCCGCCAGAGACGCTCCACAGAACCCGAGTGGTGGGGTCGTCACCACCCGATACCTGGCGAACAGAGAGGCGGCCCACACCGGCGCCGAACATGTTGGTGTAGAAACTGAGGCAGAGCGGCTCAGGCGTCTCGAACACGGCGCTTTCGAGTCGCGCGAGGTCGCCCGGGCGGCGTGGGTGGGAGGAGTCGATGAAGGCGTAGCCGCCGACGCGGCTGACTGAGTGCACACTGCTTTGGTCTCGGATAGGACCGGTGACGCGTCGCCGGCTGCCACGGCCCAGCTCCCAGTCGAAGTCGTCGCCCTCTGGCATGTTAATCCAGCGGCAGAGATCCTGCTCGAAGCCGCAGTCGTCATCGCACGCGCCTTCGCCGAGAGAGACGTCGTCGATGGCAATGTGCGCCCGTCCGGCGAGGGAAGAGAGGTTCGGAACCACCTCGAATACCAGCCGATGCTCGAAGCCGGTGTTGAAGGAAATATTTCCATGACGCCAGATACCGTCGGTCGATTCGCGAGCTTCCCATATGGTTTCAGTCATGTTCTGCTGACGGAGGACATACTCCCGACCTGTGGCGTTCACCAGCCCCTGCAGCGTTTCGGAGAGGTTCCTCGCCTGTGCCGGCATCTCTGCTGACCCCGGCTCGTACTCCCGTGGCCAGACGGTATGGTTGGGCTGGAGAGTTGGCACATGGTCCACTCGCAGCACGCGCAAACTCTGCACACTCGCTCCGACAGCGTTGTACTTGAACCGCAGACAGCGACCAGCCGGCCCGGGCGGTGGTCTCACCGGAGACGTTAGCCATGCACTCATGTAGAAATCCGGTAGAAACACATCTCTGAACACAGACGCGTCAACGAAGACATAGCCCTGCGCAGCTCCTTCCTGCGCGCCGCCAGCGTCCGTGGACGGTCCGCCCAGGTAGAAGGCGGACTGTGGCGCGCCACGTCTCCAGCTGTAGTGGCGGAATGGGGCGCCATTCACGTGCCACCAGCACGCCGACTCGGAGAAGTCGCAGTCGGACTGCTGGCCGTCCTCAGACTCGATTCGGTCGAGCTCGGAGTCGTCTTCTACACTGGAGCCCGGCACGGTCGCTGCTTCGCCCGTGGTGGGCGGGTCGAGCAGGCCGGGGTCAACCCCAGAGGGCGCTGGTGATTCTGGAATGGAGTTCTGATCGGTGGCCTCCGTGCTTGGTGTTCCCTTGGGCTCCCGACTGATCTCCGGTGGCCCTGTGGTCTCCTGGCTGGTTTCCGGCGTCTCTGTGATGTCTCCACTGGTTTGCTGAGGCTCTGCAGTGCCCTGGCTGGTCTCAGGTCCGCTATTGGTACTCAGAACAGTCGTCGGAGCAGCGGTCGGCGCTGTGGTCGGCTCGGTCGTCGATCCGCCGTCTGTCTCCTCGGCCGCCTGCTGCTGCGCCATCAGCACCAGCACAGCCACCAGCAGCGGTATCCTGGCCATGTTGAGCCGCTGCTGCCTCTCTATCCACTGGCTGGCGCGGTGTGGACGACCCCCCGGCGGAGCCACGGGCGGTGGCGTGCCGCCGGCGCCCTCTGGACGGACACACCCCTGCCAGGTGGGGTCCGGAGTGTCCCCCTCGCGCCACACCGGAAGGTGGCTAGCCAGTTTAGCCACCGCCCAGGGGATAGCTGCCGATGACCCGCTCTGCGATTCCGCCTGCGGGCTCGCCCTGTAAAAGACGAGGAGTCTGCTCCTCCTCCTGAATTTAGCGGCCCTTCGTCGCCCCTGCCGCTGAAAAGCACCACCAGTCCGACACACGCTACGCCTGTGATACCGTATGTATTGTTTCCGTTGTTATTGGTATGGCGATTTTAGCACGCGTGTGGATGGCGCCGGCAGGATGCAGCCGCCGGTGGGGCGAGGCGGGGGCGGGGCGAGGGTTGGGCGGGGGGTGGGGGAGGGTCCCGGTCTGCTCCACCCATCGCCACCTCTACCGGCGTCACGCGTCGGCTACTGGCAGCGCCGCCGCGTTAATGGGTCGGTAGTTAGAGCGGCTGTCGGCGGGACAGTCTATAGTCCGCCGAACCATTGTCACCGACAGGTGTTGACGGGAAGCTTTCACAGAAAATGTGGGACCTGGGGGCTGGTAGCCAAAAACTGGGTCGCGTGTGCCGAGCTCAGAAAAAGGCTTGGATCGTTGAGTTTGAAGTGGCTGTCGAACACGGTCATAAATGGTTGAGTTATGTCAGTGGAGGAAAGAGGAATGCGCTATTCTGTACTTTACACATGGTAATATCGAGTGACGTCAACCGTCATTAGTGCGAGTGTGGGGCGAGGGGGGAGGAACCCCTGGCTGCCCCCTCCCGTTGCCAAAAGTTTGGGGGCAGCCAGGGGTTTGGGGGCCAGCCCCACGGGCTAATGCTAAATCCTGTGAATCTGAGGGGGGACTCCAGCCTGAGCGATCTTGCCTCCTTATACCCCCGGTGGCCGACGCCCATCGAAAAGGTAAACAGCGGCAACAGTGTGCAATATATATTATAAACATTTGGCATTAATCATATTTGCACCTGTGGATTAACAGCGTCATGGGGACGGATATGGTGGAATAGACGGCACAATGTCATCAATAATAATTCCAATCAGACTCAATAATCACAGTTGTACAATCACATGTGTACTCCAGTCACGACACATGATATATTCCGTTTATATTCTGTGGAAATCTTCTTCAAATTATATACGTTGTGTCCAATGCTCTCCTCTACACTACGTGGCATGAACAATGAACATGCACAGGTACCGATTTGTGACAATAACCACATAACCAAGATAAGGACATTCACGGAACGGTCAATATAACACCACTGGGTAGAATGTATACTTCCTAACACAACGGCTTGAACAACAATGTTACAGGTTACCCTCAATACTGCTATCGTCGCTTACAAGTATGTACCTACCTCATAACCCATCTAAGTGCGTTGCCTGTTCCCCTTCTCCTCTGTCGTTTCGCTACCCCAGCAGCCGCGCATTCCAACGTCACACAGCTGGACATGATCCTCCCAATCTCTGCTAAATCAACACTGAATGCATCAAAAATATATCCTTGGAGTCTCACGATGTCGCCCAGTTCTTATCGCCAGCACGAACGGAACCAGCAGGCACTCACGGCTGACCCAAAACCCTCAATAATACACGGGCACCACGTGTCAAGAATGGCGTTCTGACCGAGGCACACCACCATATGCCACGTCCCTGCCAGGCACTATTGCTTACTGGACTAACCGACCAATATCACACCGATACTACGATCCCATTTCGAACATTCCCACACTCCCAGAAGACACAGAGACCCATTTAGCTGTCCGACATCCTCCTAGATGTTGACATCTCCAGTTGTCAGCGTCAGCATTCTCCAGCTGTCGACGTCGACACTTCTCAGCTCTGCCGATGGCGACATGCCTGCTGTCGGAGTCGACATCACCAGCGTGACACGGCTCAGCTGGCGAAGTCTGCTCGTGGTGGTCTGGAGCTGCTCATTCTACTGGAGAGAGTAGAGTCGCACCAGGACGAGGCTCTGGACGGGATGCGCGCTCCTGAGACTCGCCTTGCCTCCGTGTCGTGAGACAACTCCCGCTCCTTCTTCAACCTGCAGATAAAGAGTGACGTCATTACGGGTAGGTATACAGCTGTGACGTAGCAGACTGTACACTGTAATGCAATAGTGACATAGCAGCCCCAGATACGATAGTGATGTCACAACGAAAGCAACCGTGACGTCACCACCGAAACAATCATGGCGTCACATCGGACGTTCGTGACGTCCGTGACGTTCGTGATGTGACGTCACATCCGTGACATCACATCAGCTACGCTACTGCGACTTCAAAGGTGATACCTGCCGTGACTTCGAAAATGACGCACACAATGATATGGTGCTAAGGACGACATTACACTTAGTCAATCCCGTCAAGCCGTAACAAAGGATATTAAACCGTCACAAAGGCGCCGCACTGAATGGTTGGTATACGTTGTATATTACGATGGTTTCCGAATAATTAGAATGTCAATCATATGTTTATATTCCATTTTAGCCACCAGAAAATAACGATTTATGATCGCAATGACCTTATCGACCAGTAAGACGCCCTACACGGCGAAGGACGAGCGAGACCGAACAAATCTGCGTCAATTTATCACCCGCCCAACGGAGGTTCGTTTTGTGCAAAGCATACTTTTTAATTGTTTTCGTTATGTGTTGTTTTGCCGTCGCAAATAGATCCGAACTAAATCGATACTTTGAAATAAATGGGTTTGCAGCGTTATTGTCAATTTGCAATTGTAAGCTTCATGTTTGTAGGCAAAAATTCATTTTGGGTGGGTATTAGATGGATTTGATTGCGCTTCACAGCTGCATCCATTTCTATCGTTTTAAGCACCCTTCTCTCTCTCAAAGCTACGCAGTGTAATGCAAAAATATTAATAAAATCAGCATGTAAATTTACAGGATAAATTTTAACAGCGAATTTACTGCATTAAAACTAATTTTTTGGCATGCAATTTTAAACGGTACATTCTTCACATCATTGATGTTTGTTTCCATCAGCTTCCCGTCCTCAATAGGGGTCAAGACACTGATTTAATCGTGAAAGCGCATAAATAATTATTTCGCTTGTATACATTATTTTTGCAACGTGCCACGCGGCTATATCTTATACATAATGCTAACGCCGGGCAGGATTATTTCTTCTTAACCATCTGGTTTGACCTGTGTCTTTGCGACTTTTGGTTGCCGAGATATAGGTCCGGTATTGCAACGATGTTTTGGAGGTAATTTCGTGGACGAAACTGGGTTGCACGTGCTCACGTGCAGTGTTACCCAGAGTTTGACCTATGTACCATTGCTCAAATATATATACAAATATACCATAGGTCTCAAATCACACACAAAATTTCAGCTTAACCCGCGCCCCACTGGGCCTCTGCATTTCCTTCGCCCGACTGGGGGGGGGTGTTTGAACATCTTTCTAACTCGGCTCCTACGCACGAAGACCAAAACAAAAAAAACACTGTTCTAACGTCTCTCTCTCTCTCGAAACTGTTTAATACTTTTTCGCTCACGTCAATACTCAGGTTACAGAGGTCACTCGAAGGTCAAAATTTTCAATTTGAGCGACATCGCTCCAGAAACCCCCAAAGATGTGCGGAAACTATGCTATAACTAGAAACAATCGTTAAAAAACTATCGCTAAGCCATTGAAATATGCAATCGTATGTATGTCCCATTTGACCTCAGGTCAATAGTGTAGGGCGCTCTACAGGTCATTTAAAGTGCAAAATGCTAATTTGGAGAGAAAAAAAAAAATCGCGAATAAGCTTCTTACCTAACAAATATAACGCAATACTGTTAAGGGCCACGTGTTCGTCTTCGTCAGGCGCTTGAAATATATTAAATTCGTATGCATGTTAGGTCAACTTAAAAAATACCTCAGGTCAGGTCAAGCTGCGACCCAAGTAGTCATGTTGCATATCAGGAGATCGGTTATGACGAGACAAACACATTGGTGAAACGTTAATCATTCAATTAATGTTTAGAGTTATGACGAAAAGTTGTGGTCACCCGGATGACCTCGTAAGGGTCCCTGAGCAAAACCTGCACTTGGATCATACATAATATCCTATTATAACATTTTCCAGAAGGAAATGTATTGATATCGTCGAAAAAGAAAGCATTTGAATATTTCTCCGTTGACTTATAATGGGGAGGTCACAAAATTCACCCGACCTCAGGTCACCGATATCAAAAATCCGAGGTACACATTTTGTAGATGCTGATGACTTGATGTAATCCTAAAAGTTTGATATCGATCCGTTCGAATTTGTGGTCATGGCACGACCGCAAACTGTTTTGTAGGTGGGGTCACTTGACCTGACCTGGTGACCTGACCTAGCCCGATACGAAGCTTGAATTTTCGCAAAATGTGCGGAAAGGATCAATGATTAGTTGTTCTAAATTTGGCGGCGCTACACGCCGCCGTTTTTTCGTTATCTTGAAAAAACAGGAGAGGGGTGTTCAAACACCCCCCGCCCCCAGTGGGGCGCGGGTTAATAGGTCCAGCCGTTTCACCGCTATAGCAGGATAATATCTTCTGACACCCCAGACGCGGCTCGTGTCACGCGCCATGCTGACCCCTCACGTGCGAAAAACATGTCAACAATCATAGTGACATTGCATGGGGCTATCAGATGGCGAAGACCGCTTGTTAATCGGATGCGGGGTTCAAAAGATATAAGCTTCTGACCAGCGTTACGGTCTGGCCGGGCCCGGCCGGGTCGGCCGTATATGTGAGAGAAAAAATCCGGTATTCAACCAGTAAGACGGCCTTAAGCGGCAAAGACGAGCGAAGTCCGAATTAAATCCGCGTAAAATTTAGTCACCCCGTCTCAACGGAAGGTTCGCCTTGTGCAAACGCATGCATTTGAATTATTCTTCGCTTAGTGTGGTGTTTTGCCGTCGCAAATATAACTAATCGATACTTTTGATCTTAGAAGCTCCAGCTAGGTGATCATAGGAATAGTCATCATTGCTTATGCTGATGACGAAAGGTCCTGATAAGCACAGACCCAGACAGAGCTTCTGCAAAGCTTTTAGATTATTTGCGTTCGAGCATAGATCGACTGTGGAGATACAGGTATGCATGGTAAATGCCAAGATAATGATTACATGACCAAGTGCCAAGAGAATTGTCATTTGGAAACTAGAGAGCAACCATAGGTGTCACTGAGAATATTAATTTAGGGATAAAATGCGAAATTAAGCAAGTAGCAGTGAGAAGAATAGAAGAGAGAATGAAGAAAGCCAGAATGGTCGTTTTACGCACACACGAAGGAGAGAATGGGACTGGGGAAGATGAGCTGCTTAACTGCCCTCACAACATGGCGGATATATGCCGAACCGATACTGACGTATGGGCTGGCCGTGACTCGAATCACCAAAAGTGACATGATCCTGCTGGAGGGTATGCTTAACAGAATGTTATCGCATGATGCAGTCATTACCAGTCAAAACACAGAACTTGTAAGAGTGAGTTTGATTTATGGAGCACTTCCAGGTCGGCTGTATTATGAGAGAGCTGTATTGTTGTTCATTGGGTTGATAATACGGCTGCGCAGGGAGCATGACATCACCAAAGTATGTCCTTAATGTCGGGATTGTAGGCGTGATCCAAAACAAGCCTGGTCAAATACTGGGATAGTATGTTTACAAGACAGCACAGCTTCCTGCAATTCTAAGGAGTAGAATTGATACCGGTGCGGCATGAACAGGACCCATTGGACTAAAGCGTGAATGCTGCTATGATCGATCGGTTCATGGAGGAGAGGAGCGGAATGCCTGTTGTAACAAGGTTGCAGCCTGCGTGTGTTTTGCAGACATTAGCAGTAGTACCGAGGAAGCCACCCCCCAATTTTGACAGAAAAACAGGTACAGCCCGGTGAATGAGGCATTGTATGTATGGCTGTGTCTATGGATTCGTCTCCTTCCACTGGGACATTTGTGGCTGGCAGGAGGCATGCCGGTCAGGACGACCAATGCCCACTCTGTATGAAAAAGAGTGAAACTCTGCTACATTTTCTTGTTAAGTGCGAAGTATTGCAAGGGGTCAGAGAGGCAGCTGGAAAACGACACGGTGTAAAAATATATATATATATGAGGTGCAAATGGAAGCGT
Organism: Semibalanus balanoides; assembly: GCA_014673585.1. Classification (NCBI taxonomy): domain Eukaryota; kingdom Metazoa; phylum Arthropoda; class Thecostraca; order Balanomorpha; family Balanidae; genus Semibalanus; species Semibalanus balanoides. The sequence continues at coordinate 46,571 of VOPJ01002374.1, forward strand.
TGTTGCCGATGACCAAAACATTGTATATACACGAGCTATACAAACAGAGAATCGAAATGGAGCTGGGTGATGAGCGTGTCTGAGTTTAAAGTGTATCAGATTAAACGAATGTGTTTTAAGTGTGGGTATGCTTATCGTTGTTGAATCAGTGCACCACATTGCTCATATACAAACCTACTGATGATACCTTTGACACTAAATAGGTTTTGCAGCGTTATTTTAATTGCCAATTATAAGCGGTTCATGTGTTGAAGGCAAAAAGCGAATTTTGGGTGGTATATAGTGGATTTGATTGCGCTTACAGCTGCATTCACCTCTTTTCGTTAGCACCCATTGGTTTGAAGCTACGGCGTGTAATGAAGGAAATACTTAAAATCGGCAGTAAAAAATATTACAGGCAGATTTTAACAGAGAAATACTTGCATTAAAACCTAAATTTGTGCATGCATTTGTGAGAGCACGTCATTCTCTCTGGTGTTTGTTTCATCGCTCACGTCCATAGGTTGCTGACATCTGATTTAAATTGTGAAGACCGTCATTAAAACTATGGAAATTTGCGTTGTAAGCCATGTAAACTTTGCACGTACCACGCGCCGCTGATCTTATATATATCTGCCTGCGGATCGTTTCTCTACGAGCTGTGTTTGACTCGTGTCTTGCGACTTTTGGTTGCCGAGATATAGTTCAGTTTGCAACGATGTTTTTGTATGTAATTTTCGTGGCGGACGGAACAGGGGTGCACGTCGCACGTGCAGTTGTTGAACCCAGAGTTGACCTTGCAACGATTGCCAGTGGTGTGGTTTCAGCCACACACCAAACGTTAGCTTTATAGGGTCCCAGCCGTTTCTCAGCTACAGCAGGATAATACTTCTGGACACCCCATGACGCGGCACGTGTCACGCCGCCATGCTGAACATCACATGATAAAATAAACATCTCAATATCATTAAATGTCATTGCATGGGGCTATCAGGATGGGCGAAGACGCTTGTCAATAGGATGCGGGGTTCAAAAGATATAAGCTTCTGACCAGCGTCGCGGTCTGGCCGGGCCGGGCCGGGCCGGGTCGGCCGCTTATATCTGAGAAAAATCCGGTATTCAATGAGGACTCGCTCGCACTTCGTGCTCGCTCGTAACAATGAGGACTCGCTTCGCGCTTCGCGCTCGCTCGTAAATATCGACACACAGCAGTTTTAGTGTGATTAAAACGGGTTAACTCGCCAATTATAATGTACATACCAGGTATATATGACAATAGAACCGTGACATAGGCATTGATCGCCTCAACGTATCGTAACTCAATCTTTCTTTATGAGCAATCGAAATTGGTTTTCGCGACAGTGCAGGCTGCATCCATAATATATTTGGTATAGCCCATAGAAGTCCCTGACCCGAACTGTCGTCCTAAACTGCTGATGACTTCCGATGTGCGTAGCCACTATATGTGAATACGGCCTGCCGTGAGTGAGTGAGTAACGTAACTGTAAGACGAGACTCGATGGGGACCAATGCTCGGGACACTGAGTACGGAGGAAATTAATCCCACTGAGGTAGACAGAGGTTACTTACGCGACCAGTCAAGGGAAGCCACACTGCAAATTATTTTGTCTATTACATGTACAGCAGTGGTTCCAAGCCCTCCCGACACAATTACCCCTTGCAGCTGTTAGAGGAGGCCATTACCCCACCCTTCAAAATTTATACCGATTTTTCAAAAATAACGTTGCCTCCCAATATGTTGGATGCACCTGCTAACAAACTTCCATTGGAGTGTCGCAACTCGCAAACAAAACAAAGACTGAGAGCGCACATGTATTTATTCCCTTTTCTTCACCAATTTCTCAATTCTGGGCTTCGTTGCCGACAAGGCGCACCGAAAAGTTATATTGTTAGCCGAGAGCTGCATCAAGGCTGTCTAATCGTAACATTTATGGTTCAACTTCACAGGCCTCCGTTACCCCCGCAGAATGGCTCCGTTAGGCGTTACCCCCCAAATGGGGTCATGACCCACGAACCACTGCTGTACAGTGTAGTAAAGTGTACGTGTTCGGCAGTTCGGTATCGAAATGAGCCTTTCTTACCCTACCGTATATTCCTTCTTCAGCCCGCGCCTTTGAATGAAGAAAGAAAGTACGTAACAAAACGAGTCTAACATAGGTACCTGTTGGATCATCAATTATTTATTTTATGTAAAAATTAACTTGAAGTACATCTACATGTATCACTTGCACATTGACGCCTCCAACTGACCCTCTCATATGTACTTTTCCACCTCAAACTGATCCTCTCACCTGTACATTTCCGCCTCTAACTGGGTCTCTCACCTGTACATTTCCGCCTCGAACTGGGTCTCTCACCTGTACATTTCCGCCTCGAACTGGGTCTCTCACCTGTACATTTCCGCCTCGAACTGAGCCTCCCTGTCCAGCATTCTCTCCCGTCCGATCTGCACCTTGACTGTGCCGGGGATGTCGGGGATGGCGTAAGCCATGACTCCAGTCAGCCCTATCACAACGTGCTGAAACAACATCACAGCACAGCACATTGGTCAACGTCACCGAAGCTATTTTGTTTAACCGAATTATATGCCCTGTGATTACAATGATATTTGCGTGATATGATAGAGCGTTACAGAGTTGCCTTTCACAAAGTACTGCATTGGCTTGCATTTTGAACGAGTCATTGACATCGAATGAACTACTGACCTAGAACGAGGCGCAGCCACTTTCCTCAGACGAGGCGCAGCCACTGTCCTTCTCTCTGTCCTCAAACGAGCGTCTGACTTCGAGCTAACCAGTCAACGACCTCGAATCAGCTTTTGATCTTGACTGACCTATCGACTGATCTCGAGCAAGCCATCAACCATAAACGGGCCACTGATCTCGACCTCAAGCACCTCCTCGACCGAAGAACTCGACCGCCCCCGTCACTGACCTCGAACACGGCGACGAAGGCGAGCCGCGCTCCGAACACGTGCCAGTACATCATGTTTGTCTTGTACGGGTTCTCCTCGTTGGTGGTGTTGGCATTACGGAAGCCACGGTACCGACACGTCTCGTACGTCCGGTTGTCGATCTGCGGGTCCGGCGCGTAGCCCGGCGGGAAGTCGTCTGTGTTGAACACTGCAAAACAGACCAAGTTCAAAGGTGACATCAGGCGAAACATGACGTTTGCACGCACGTACGTATTCAAGCATAAGCACACACAAACACACACACACACACACACACACACACACACACACACACACACACACACACACACACAACACGCACGCACGCACCGCACGCACGCACGCACGCACGCACGCACGCAAGCACGCACGCACGCACGCACGCACGCCACGCACCGCACGCACGCACGCACGCACGCACGCACGCACGCACGCACGCAGCGCACGCACGCACGCAACCGACAACGCACGCACGCACGCCACGCATGCACGCACGCACGCCACGCACGCACGCACGCACGCACGCCACACGCACGACGCACGCACGCACGCACGCACGCACGCACGCACGCACGCACGCACGCACGCACGCACGCACGCACGCACGAGAAGATTGGCAGCCCAGCGCAGTGACTAAGTGGTGGCGGGTTTACCTGACGTGCTGCCTGCTGGTACGCGACTGACAGACCGTGCAATACAAATAGCATATGACGAAGACAGTCAACAGATCAATAGTGGACGTATACATCGAGCGGCAATGGCAATGCATAAGTGTGCCTTTAATGTCAAAGGAAGCGTCTAACGACAACATACGTCAAAATGTCAAATTCTTTTACAGCCCTGTAGCACACTGGACATATGTACACGATGTTTACTGAAAGAAACTCCGCACCAGTAAGGTAACCATTACATAATGCGCTAGTTCGTGGGGAGGGAAATGTGTACGGAAATTATTTACAGTCAGACGGCAATGTTCCTGGTGTGTAGTTGAAGGTTATGAAGAGCTACAAAGAATATAGACCGCCATTCTCGTTAACTACATCGTATGCCACTAATAGCACATATTATTCGATGGTTTTAAGTTACCCACCCTGAATAAAAGTTTCCCACGAGTTAAACTGGTACTACCGGCAACCACAGCCAAATGATCGCTTCCACTAACCACAAAACCCAAGTAAGATATCGTTTGACTCGCTATTCCTGGGTAGGCCGGACCTTAGTGGCATGTCGTCTTTCAAGGGCGGATCCAGCCGGCCGTCTGGGAGGGGGGGGGGCAAACCGTCTTGGGCGAACCTTACTTACCACCAATTTCGAATTAGTCGCCGGATTTGGGCCACTTTATTTTGTAGCCTCAGGTTTTTAATGTTTTTTTTTTAGCTTTTCGACCTTTTGGGATATTGCAAAATGTCAGCTTGCAGTTTTTCTTGTTCGACACTGCCTTACCACTGATAAAAAACTATGTCAATTTCCAGCATCACCCAGGGGTCGCCGAGATTTTAATCGCAAGGAAGAGTCAACTAAAGTGAAGAACAAAATTCACCTCATTTTTTAGGATTTAATTCAATCCTTTGCAGCATTTGTAATTGATTTTTTATGTTATTTTATAGCGCCGAGCGAAGCGGCAGCGAAATTTATACGGATCTCTCCTGATAAACCAGCAAGAATACCGTAAGCCTGTATCAAGTAATAAGAAGCAAACTGCTATAATTCAATTCACCGTTAAAACGAACCGAAAGACGATAGCGAGCTTCGTTATGACGACATGGCCACTGATGTGACGCCGCGAAGCGGCGTGAAAATTTTAATTTTAGATCGTGGAATTGTTTTTTAATACTGGAACCAGACCGTGAGTGGCGCCAGGCCTCGGTTACCCCTATTCCTGGTTGCACATCTCGGTATGATAAAAATATTTAAGTAAAGGTAAGGTAGTTCTTCATATACATACTCTTCGGATAGTAAATCACGATTACCGGTGGCAGTCAGCACTCAATGGTACATATGATAATAATAACTGTTTACATATGTATCGAGTTGTAACAAACAACTGGTAACAGTGTAAATGGTTTAAAAACAGCAAGAGGCAGAACGACTTTTCCGCACATAAATGGTCCCTGCGGATCTGGAGAAGCCTGGAGAGAGATGGCTCCGGGAGATGGTCCAGGCCTGGTCCCACTGTTAGCTCTTCAGTCCAGCAAGTTGGGCACCATTGGAGCATCTTCTGGGTGCCGATGTCCGCGTCTTTGCGTTCGCGTCGCCTTTTTTCGCAACTCAGTATAGACTAGTTAAACATGTAGCCCGCTTGAAAATTAATATTTTATGAAGGGAGTGGGCCTTGGTGCCAGCAATTACCGCCAAGAAGAGCCTATGCAAGAAATGTAATGTAATTCATTTTCCCATTCTCCACATTTATATAAGCAATTGGGAAACTTGTGACATGCCACGAAGCATGTGGATAGTTGGATTTTGACTGCTGCAAAGGCAATTTTACGATAATTTGTGTTAACAATTGGAAACTTGTGTCATGCCGCGATGTGGCGCGTAATTTTGCATTTTTTTTTGCTGTGGATAGCGATAGCTGAATTTTGACAGCTCTGCAAAGGCCATTTTTACGATAAATTATTATTTTTCTCCCCCGCTTGGGGGGGGGGAAATAGTTTGCCCTCCCCCTTGAACGGTCTTGGGGGGCATGGCCCCGTTGCCCCCCTCCCTGGATCCGCCTTTGTCGTCTTTGCATTCTTGGTCGTGGGCACGCAAGCAATGCCGAGTTGTCGAATAAACTCAACTATCGAAGACATGTGACTGTACTTACTTTGACATAATTGACATATATGTACATCAATTGAAAGTGATCTCGCAACACAAGAGCCACAGGCCCATTCTGAGTTGCACATCCACACTATCCACAACACACACAACCACACATACACACCATACCACACACAATACAAACTGCCTCGTGCACAGGGCGGATCCGCGGGGTCCAATTCCCGGCCACCCCCCCCCCCCCCCCCCAAGCGAAAAAGGTTGGGGCCAATATATCTTTTGCCCCCTCCCCCCAAAGGATCCCATATTATTTAATACGGAGCTGATTTGGTTCTATTTGATATTAACATGAGTCTGGTACTCGAGGAAAGATAACAATTTATCGTTAAAATAGCTTTGAAGCAGTCAAAATCCAGCTATTCACAGGCAAAATCTGGAAAAATTTCGTGCCGCTTCGCGGCATCACACAAGTTTTGCAATTGCTTACACAAATTAGGAAAATGAATAAATTAATTTAATTAAGTGTTTGGCAG